>JASWJB010000523.1:0-14698 GCA_032433595.1 Conoideocrella luteorostrata
CCTGGGCATGTGCACTCAGTGTCTTAGAATAGTAGTAGTTCTTAGACCATCTTTCCAGGGGTGAAAACATGCCGGGTCTATCTATAACTACATGCGCATCCAAGTACAGCATACGTGCAAGTCCTTTCTTTAACCCAGTACGGAGTATCCCGTACAGTAGTACAAAGTATATGTGCCTGGAACGACCATCTCGCCAGCCACGATAACTTAACCGCGCCCGCCCAATAAATCAGATACAAATACAAACTTCAAATATATAAATAAAATCCGACGAGGACATGAAACCGGATGACCGCATCATGCACCCGCATTAGTTACCATCCGCACCGGGCAACCCACCACCCGCCTTCTCAAAGCAGAAATCCGGAATAGCTTTGCTGCAATTAATAAATGAATTCCGGGGGGCGTCTGTAGGGTAACAAACCAACTACAACAACCAACACAATCCAGACCCGCTCGCCTCGTTCACGCTGCGTGGGGTGGGGCTAGCGCGGTGGCAGGGACAAGGGGAGGAAACGTGCTCTCTTACAAGTAGGAGATGCTCGACGAGGTCGGCTGGCGGTTGGATGCCATACGGGGGGGGGGGCACAGAACGGAATATACAATGAGTATTTGTCCTCTGTAGTGAACTAACCGCTGTGCTCTGTGCTCTGTACTCTGTACCAGTAGTTAGCTGCTTTTTGCCCTGCAATTGCTAACCCACCACCACTTGCCTACTAGTACCTACCTGCGCAACTAACTGACTGCGCACTCTCTGCGCACTCTCAGCGCTCGACCAGCATGCAGAATATTGTTACTCTCGGTATGCAACGAGGTGCCGAGTCTATTCTTGGGGCTCCCCCATTCTAGAGGTGTTGGGGCGCTCTGCTGGGCGGGCTGCATGTGCCGGCAGCTCCACGAGCCGAGTCGGGCTGGCCACGTTTCCGGGGCTAGTTCATGCACGCGTATCTACTATCTGGTTACTCCGTACTGCTAGTAGCATCTATCTGCCAGCCGAGGGATCTGGTGCCACCGAGTCAGGCACGGGAGGCGGCGAGGGCAGGCAGGGCAAGGCACCTCCCCAGCGCGTGCTCAGAACAAAGTAGTAGTTACTCCGTCGTTAGCTACGGAACCCAGTAACTAACTAGTAACTCAACTCAGTACTCTGTACTCTGTACATTCCTGTACTGCCGCGACATGTTCGTGTAACACATGCACACGACATGGGTGCTGTGCTGGTTGGTTTGATTGACTCTCAGTAGTACAACGTCCTAGTCACGATGTAAATACCATCGAATTATGCTATCGAATAAGTCGCTTTGTGTGTCTTACAACTGTGGTCATCTCTGGTCATCCCTGCTCCGTAGTATGCTTAAAATGCAACGCCGTTTCTATTCCGTTTTATGCTTCCATAATCCAGCAATCGTTACCGTCTTGTTACAATGCCTCTGCAGTATTCATCATACCTGCCTCCTCCACCGTGCCTGTAATGTACTGTACAAACCCATCTGCAGCACCATGAGATACTGCCAGCCCCAGCCCCAGCCCCAGCCATGCTTCATGATTCTACCCCTACCGGCCCGCAAGCATAATGAGTGAGACTTAGATCTCCCGACACCATCTGGCCAAGACGACACCAAGCTTGACCGCCGTCGGGATTTCTTCCAGCGCCACATCAACCTTCCACATCTTGCCAGCCAGCCCTCCATGTCCCATGCTCCTGCTGCCGCCGCCAATCCCGGCAGGTACCAATAACCCCAGAGTAATCAGTCTCTCCCACGCAATGCCAGCAACACCACGGCTCCAGACGCGCGCCATGCCTCCCATGGCCAACATACCCGCCGTAGATGACTGCACTCGTTGCTTGGCCACAAGTGAGCTGTACTCATCATACGCCATGGCAAAATTGACCGTGTCGGTATGGGCCACAATGTCCAGCCTCGCAGCTGCGATGAGCATTCCGAGGTCGAGGTCCGACAACGCAGACAGCAATTGCAGCCGGGAGTCTGGGGGGGCAAGGGATGTCAATTCTGACGCTGCAACGGGGGTAGTTAGCGTCACGTCCTTTGCAGAAATCGATGACAATGGCAAAATCCACTCGGTGAAGAATGCAGCCGAGGATTTCGTGGTAAAATAGTGGTACTGCAGCAAATGTTGGAATTGCCGCTGCTTGTAGAGTTCCTATATCGTCATGAGTCCTGTTAGTCCTGTGTTCTCTCTCTCGTATAGCTCAAGTGAAAGTCTGCCAATGGAGTGAGTGAGCCATGCCTCGATTTTGCTAGTCCAGTACTTCTGGAACTCAAGATAGCCCTCTACCTTCACATCTATGCCTTCCGTCTCCGCGTCGGGCTGGTCGATCATGAGACCCTGCCGACATATTTGCCAATAGCCTGGCAGCGACTTGGGCGGAGCGAGATAGACATATCGGTGACTGAACCGGCTCTTGACCCTCTTCTCCAGCATTTCCACCACGTCAAGGCGAGTGGTGCAGCCCAGTACAGCAATGGGTGCTTTGCGAGACTGGGCAATGTCGAAAAGATTGTACAGTAATGTTTGTCGAGGATGCGCGGCAAACATGTCAAACTCGTCGATGATGAAAACCACTGATTGCGACGTGATCCCCTCATCAGTGCCCATGATTTCGGACGGGTGAGAAAGTAATGCCAAGAGCGACGCCATGGTATCCGCATAGTTCGTCTAACTCGTAATGTCAGCTTGAGGTGATCATGATTTTGCACAACTGCGACTATGAGTAAAATACGCACGCGATTCAACAAATCATCTTCAACCTCCATCTCCTTGCCCAGCTGGCGCCAAATCTCCTTCAACGCTATTTTGTCATCGGTGTGAATGAACCCATTGAGCCTCACCACGTGAAACTCGTGTCGATGCTCTTTCGAAAGATCGACGATGATAGTCTCCACCAGCTGCCAAGTGCACAATCATCAATAACCAAAATTTCATTTGCCAGGAGATACTTCGGGCTGCTGTGCTTACCGTCGTTTTGCCACAGCCTCTTGGGCCAATCACCAACATAGAATTACCCTCGCCGGCGAGAACGGTTTGTTCAACAAGCTGCCTCGCCTTCTCGTACGCTTCTTCCTGCCCAAATATCCGAATCCGTCGTCTCCCAGAACATCGATCCAAAAGAACTCGTTGAAAGGCACGCAGGTGATGGTCCAGGTTTGGTATGTCGGGCACCTCTGCCGGCTGCGCAGGTTCGGCGACCTTGGGCCCCGAATCCGCTGACTTGTTCGGCGTCTTGAGTACGTCTTCCTGGGAGCAAGACTTGCACAACCATTCTCCTTCGGGAATCTCTGAGATGTCATAACACTGCTGATGAACGGCAAAATCGCAATTGTCGCAAAGAATGATTTCGTTTGGAGATTTTGAGTCTGGTTTAGAGCATATTTCGCAAGCGATACCGTCGTATTCCTCTTGTGCCTTTTGCGCCTTCGTCATTCGTGGCTTTTTGGCGCTCGGCGTTTTGGGTAGGTCTTCGAAAAACACTTCGCCATCGAGACCTCTGTTAAAGGTGACGTTTTTCCGTGGCCGACCTCTTTTCTTTTTCGTGGGGGTTAGAATGCTTTTTGGTGACGGCACGGCGCCGGCTACACTGGGCTTTTGAGGCGACGCCGCAACATGATTTGGACGTGGAGCGGGTGATGACATTGGCTTCCGTGCTGGCCGGCTGGGGGCGCTGCTCTTCTTCGTAGTTGGAAGATTGCCATTATCCCAAATTGTCCCCTTTAGAGCTGCCAGTTTAATAGCCGGTCGAGGTTTGACTGGGGACACGCCGTTGCCCAAAGGCCTGTTCGAAACCCCGTTTGCGCTGGAGCTCACAGGCATTTTCGGGGCCGTAGACGTTGCGGGCGCATTTCCATTCACCTGCGTTTGCGATTGACGGCCATAACCAAAAACACCGGAAATTGCTGAAGCAATGGCTGTGAGGGCTTTCGGTGTGGATGGCGAGCCAGCAGACTTTTCTTCCAGTTTCTGGCGTTTGATGGACGTAGGTGTCTGCCTTTGATTCAACGGTACGTTCTCGTTTTCGGTTTCGGTGTCGTTGCCGGACTCGTCCAGCGATCGCTTTCGACTCGTTGGTGCCGCCGCATTCTGATCCATCGCCAACCAAATAGCAGGCTTGGGAGCCTACAGGCGCAGAGCCTGAAGATGATTGATTTCTGGCGATGTGTTTCGTCTTTTCTTCAGCTTGTTGGGCCTTCAGTGCTGTGTTTCCCCATGCATCATCGAGGGGCCTGCACATGGGAGGTGTGGCGCGTCAATTAGGTCTACCGAGTAACAAACTAGTTAACTAGTTACTCCGTACGGAGTATTCGAAGCGTGAGACGCGTTTGAGCGCGCCGTTCAACTGGCGGGAGGGCAAGGGGTGTGGCAACTGTGTGGCTTGGCCCCATGTCAATCGGCACCGAGTGGCTGACGGCTATACTTAAATACTACTCCGTAATGCCGCCACAAATACGGAGTATGGAGTACCTCTCTGATGATGAACAGAAGTGTACGGAGTACGGAGTACTCCGTATTGTGACCGAGACTCACGCACCCCAAATGATGACGTGCATCTAACGGCTTGTGTACTGTGACGTCCATGAACTTTCTTATTTATTTATCAAGGTCACCCGACCCAGATTGTACTCTTCATGAACTCTGCTTGGTCATCTCTGTACAAATCTGGCTGGCAAGTCTTCGGCCCGACACAATGGATAGCAGCATGAATCTATCAGACCTGTACGGAGGAGCGCTGCCACATGTTGCATCGATTGGGTCTAGTGAATTTACTCCATACTATATTCAGTATCAGGCTGCATTATGCTGTCATGGCTGGCGACTGAGGCTATTTTTAACGGCCAGTAAGGTCAATGTCATCATGCAATTGGTCCAGTTACGTTGGTACAGGGTAGTAGGATCTATAACTGGTACAGCAAATTAGCGCTCCGTCAAATATTACGGTGTAAGACATCCTTCCCCCCCCCCCTCCCTTGCATCTGGTGTAGAAGCAGGCTGCGGGTTCCAACAAAAATGAGGAGCACTTTGTTGTTGCCGACTCTTGGATTACCCGTGAGACCACTCCGTACTCCGTAGGCACAAGGCGCATCGTCTCACCGAATTTGGTGGTTTCTTCCAACTGCGAAGTAATGGGCCAAGTGACGGATGGGCTAGGCAGGGCTAGGCAGGGCTGGGCAGGACTCGGAACGTTGCCGAGCCCAATAAAAATCTCAAACAAATCATGACGGAGAGGAGAAGAGAAGAGGGCAGACACATCGCCAGGCTGCCCCATCTATCTGCCCCTGCCATACGGAGAACTCTGCGACGCCGTCAGAAAAGAGCACTGTCTATTGTCAGCGTGCCGAAATGCCGAGCAGGTACTCCGTACTCTGTACTCCATAAATCGTAAATCCGTACTCCGCAGTCATCAAAGCAGTCAGTCGTTTCAGCCCTGTGCGCCCTACAACTGGCTGCAGTGAACCAGGCACAGGCAATCTGTCAACTTGGCAACTTGTTGCTCCCCACTCACTCACTACTCACTCCCCCGGCTCACCAGCAAGAGCAAACACCAACTAAGCCACTCACACACAGCCTTCTTGTCGGGGTTCCCGTTGATGCGCGGGAATAACCAACGAACCTGACGTATGTACGGAGTATTGTACGGAGTACAATAATTACAACTGCTCGTCCTCGCTCGCAGCCAACCGTCTAGGAGCATGGTTCGTTCATCCTGCGCCTCACGGTTCCAACCAGCACCATCTCATCCCACACATCTCATCCAGGCACATCGGCAGCCCGGTCGGCCGCCTCTCATTTACTCGCTCCTGACGCCAATAAACGCTAAACGACGACCAAACGACCTCCGGCGCGGCAGTGCTTCCCGGAGCGGGTCTTACAACAAGCCACTCGGCCAGACTCTCATCTCATAAGAACCTCGCCGCATTTCTTCTCACGCTGACCGAACCAACTACGTGTTTTTTTTTTTTTTTTTTTTTTCAAACACGTCTGCTGTCCCGGAAGGTTCTGCTCTTCTGGTCGCTTCGACCCCGGACTGATCGAAAAGATGGCGGCCCACGAGCACCACCACAATCACCCTGTCCGTGAGCGGCTCAAGCTTTTCAAAAGCCCAATTGACGTCTACGCCAGCAACACCAAGCATGACAGCGCCGAGGAACTTCATGCCACTGGCCACGCGGAGCACCGAGACGACATACCAAGACTTAGGCGGGTGCGTATCGCATTTTCTGCCGCTTTTCCCACACCTGAATGCTACTGCTTGAGATAGCATCTATGCTGCCTCATTTTAATGCGTGCATCGCCCATAATCTAACGCTTGTCTGCTGATTAGTATGAAGAGCCTACACTCTTGGAAATCTTCTATGATTTATTCTTTGCGGCCAATTATACCGTGTTTTCAGAGAATAGGGAGGTGACCAACCACAGCAATTTCAAAGCGTATATCGGCTACTTCTGGTATGTCAGGCTTTTGCCTCAGCCATACGCCATATCGCAACCACCGACTAATAACAACACCCTTTCGTTTTAGCCTCCTCTGGTTGACGTGGTTCCTTACTACATCGTACGATGTTCGATTTGTGACCGACAGCATATTCGGTGAGCTCACCTCTCTTCAAATGTGCTCATGTGCGAATATCCCGGCCGGCTAATTCCTATGGGCGCTTTGCAGAACGCACCACCAGGGCACTTCAACTCGGCGTGTTAGTTGGCTTCGCTGTTGTTGCTCCTAAGTTTGAGCCGGATAATCAAATAGCCCAGGTTATGCGGACCATGTGTATGTTTCTGTACCCACAAACTGATAAAGATCATGTTTCGCGGACCAATTCAACTGCGGCTCATACTGATTCGCTTGAATGCAGCGCTCATCCTGATGTTCTCCCGCGCCATCCTGGCAGTAGAATACGGAAGCACCCTGTGGCACTTGAGAAGGTACAAGAAATGCCTGCTCCCCTTGTGGATAAGCATCGCCACGAATGTCATAACCATGTTGATTTATCTGGGCATTACCTTCCGCTTCAGTGACAGTAAGAACAGTAAAGTGCACATAACGTGGTACATTCTTTCCGGTGCCGAAGGCGTCGTTACGCTCGTCATATCCTATGTCTGGCCCGTCATGGGGTTCTCCAAAACTCACCTCATAAAGCGATTGACTTTACTAACAGTCATGATGCTTGGGGATGGTCTCATTAACATTGCCAAAGAAGTGGTGACGATTGTGAAAACGCCAGATGCCTGGGGTAAGTGGATGGATTGATGGATGGATGAAACCCCCCCCCCCCCGGGGTCAAGCTGTCTGCCCGCAGCCGTCCGGCGAAATGAAACAAGAACAACGCTGACGGGATGATGCCATAGATGCACGCACCATCGGCCTAATCACCGCGGGAGTGGCCACGGTTTACTTCGTCTTCCTGATATACTTCGATTGGCTGCGGTCCTCCTTCTACCTCCCACCCGTGCGGCAGCTGGCTTGGACAACCCTTCATCTTCCGTTTCATCTGTCTCTGGTGCTTTTCATGCAGGCCTTCACGCAGTACATCATATGGGGCAAGGTCATGGGCATCCTGAAATCCATCAACGAACAGCTGTTCAATACTGACAACGCCGAATCGCCCACCACCAATCTGACCACCGCCTCCATGGTCAAGGACATGAAGGACTACGTGGATAGGCTCTTTGAACGGTACCCACCCAAAATGCAACAAATCAACGACACGGTCAATGTTGCGCTGCAGAACATCTCGTCCGTTCCGGACAGTATCTGGACCACGATTGTAGAGTTGGGCTCGACGGGAAACAATTCCGAACCCTCCCAGGACGCGTGGGATGACATCAACAAGATCTCTTACTCTGTCAGAAGCATTACTGTTTCGTTGTCCAACAATATATTTCAAGTGTTTGGGATCGACGTGACGAAAGACGAGGTTCAGTTTGAGCACGCCGCGCAGAGCGACGTCAAGTCCGGAGCGTTCACAAAGCAAATCGACAACAAGATTTGGCGACGGTACCGACTGGTGGTAAGTACCCTTGCCCTTGGATGCTCAAAGCCCACTCCGTTTCCCCCGTCTATTGAGGTTGGGAATTCTTGTGTGTTTTGCATTTTCGTACCTTTTTTGTTGTTGCTGTCCCAATGCTGACAAAGTCAACCGCTCCGTTCGCACTCTACAGTTTGCCTATGGTTACATCGCCGCTGGGTGCTGTCTTATCTTCATGGCGGTTCTGTCCGTAGTGTCCCGCACGACGAGATGGAAGCCATGGCCCATTATTCGTCTTGTTATACTAATTATCCTAGCCATCGGTACTGGCCTCGTCTCGCTTCTTTGGTACGCCGGCCCAACAGCGGAGCAGGTGGAGAACGACGTCGGCGCGGTCGACAGATGCCTCAGTTACTTGGAAACGCCATGGGTTTTAATCACAATTTTCGTCGTCTACACCGTCGTTCTCGTTCTCACTCACATCGGCGGCAATAGCGCTAGGGATCCGAACAAGCCAAGGGGCCACAACAACAGCAACAGCAACAGCAATCTCTTCT
Organism: Conoideocrella luteorostrata; assembly: GCA_032433595.1. NCBI lineage: Eukaryota > Fungi > Ascomycota > Sordariomycetes > Hypocreales > Clavicipitaceae > Conoideocrella > Conoideocrella luteorostrata. Next base: position 8,534 of record JASWJB010000523.1, read on the forward strand.
CCAGGAAAAAGAAGCAGGCGTATGAGCCCGTCTCTGTACCCATGATACCAGGCGACAGCTGGGGGAACCGGGATCCAAGTGGGAATCACCACAACGGTGTGCATGGTAGTCATGATCAGCAGCATCAGTCGAATTATCCATATGACGCGCAACGGAGGGAGGATATTGGGGTTGCATACAGCGGGTCCGAGCGACCTCCCGACAGTTATGACCCTCTGAAACACCAATCCACTGAATATAGAGGGGGCGGTTCTCATGTATAAAGGTTTGGATTGCTAACCATGACTTTGCCGGCCCATAATGCTTACCAGATGGTCACATGTGTTTTTTCAAGTTGTTAGTCACATTTTGTCAAAGCGAGATTTTGGTACAGACAGTTTGCATAGTACGTTTCTTACATACCCCTTTGGAAGAGAATAGTAGGAGTTTTTGATTGAGTAGTGTATGGAATAGAATAGAGCACGCATGAAGCATGACGCAAAAATACATCCTAGAATTAGGAACGTGAGCTTCCGTCGCGGGGGACACGTGTGTTTAGTTGTTAATAGGGTTCACCAGTTAACCGCCTCCGGCCATTACTGTTCCCTTCAGCCCTGTGGGCGGGTTTGACTCTCCTCCGACCATGGTACACGCATAGTCCCGTTCCACCACTTTTATGACGACTGTTGGCGGGACAAAGAGGACTGCTGGGCAAGTGCTCTGGGACGTCGAAAACAAACTTTTCTGGCCCATGTTTCTGCTGCTGTCGACTCCGCGGTGCGGGCATTGGATCCCACCATTCTCGTGGCTGCGAGGAAAGACTGTTACGACGATAACCACGAAGACATGGACTTGGTAGAGCTGCGGACGGCGTTGGAGATGTAGAGCCATTGCCGCTGCTCTCTACTGGTGGCGTCATTGCTGTGAAAAAGGCTCTTGGTTTGCCGTCCGCTGTGTCCTCATCCATCGGAGGGGTGCTGACTCGAACGGCCTCCTGATAATCATTAGACAACTTCTGGAGTACCTGTAAGTTTCTGGAAAGAGTAACGCACGTTACCGGGAAACTGGCTGTTTGCTGTTTGAAAACTGTCTTGTAGAAAATGTCAATTTGGTGCTTGGTGGAAGCGGTGAACTGAAACTCCGTTTGACTCACTGTTGGTACTCTGTGACATGTTCAACAGTGCGGTTTTATTTGTGCCTCTTGAACTATGCCTCGATTTGATACTGGTACATAGAGAACGGCGTCTAGGCTTCTTGGATTGGAGATGTGGCCGTCTAAAGATCTTGCGGGCCAACCTCAAATGTGAAGGCTCACCCTTTATCCTGGATCCTCTTTTCCATAGGCCGTGTGACCAGGTAGATACAAACGGAATGGCTGCAGCTGGACCACATCCAGTTTCTGCTACTTTATCATCATCACCACTAGGATCTTGCCGAGGTTTCTGTACGTGGATCAGTCCTAAATTCAGTCGGCTTTTGTTTCGGGCTATGCCTCGGTCATTTACCTTGTTGTGGTCGGTAGTTTTCAGCTGAGTGCTAATACTATCTCGTATACGAAAATAACCGTCCACTTCAGACCTATTTGACTTCCTGGAGTGAATTGACGGAGCTTGAGGTTTCAACGTTGTGCAGACCGAGCTTTGCTTGCCATCTGATGTGATAGGGGCGTTATCGGAGTTTGGCGATATTGGCACGCTGTCGCCGGACCCATGCGGTTCGACCCCCCCAACTGGATTTTGGAGAGACAAAACATGAGCGGACTCAGACAGATACGGACTGGACACCTGCGGAACTGGAGGGCTAATGAATTTGGACAACGGTGACGACATTGACGTCGATGGGGAGGCATGGGTAACTTCTCTGCCATCTGTCTCACTGGCCGACTTGTGAGATCGAACCCTCCATCTCCGAAATCGTGAGCTCGCATTGCTCTTGGTTCTTGTTGTACTTGATGGCTGTCTTTCTGCCCAATAGCCCTCTGGGAACCAGACCTATTCGTATCCCTCTTGAGGCGGACGTGGTGGATCCACGCCAAAGGTAGGGGCAGACGAGCCAGGAGGATGGTAGCTTTTCACAGCCCGAGGAACGGGCGAGAATAGCGGAGCAGAATTAGATGATTCCGCTGCTGCTTTATGTTGTGGCATGTTCTTTCTCCATCCCGCCCCCCCTCGAAGATCTCCAGTCTCGACCGGCGGAGTTGGAAAAGTCAAGTAGAAGAGCGGTGGTGCTGAAAATGCGGCGAATGGAAGATTAAAGTAACTGCCGTTAGATGATGGTGAGCGTGACTGTCAAAGACTTTATGACCGGTGTTTTTTTTTTTTTGTACAGGCGCATACTTTATATCATGGGGAGTCAGGACAGTAGGGCTGGGTAACATTGTCCTCCGAACTAGAGAGTCCGACATGAGTCCTTGGAGAAAGCGCGTGCGCTCTATCGGGTGAGCAAGGCGCCGCTTGCAGAGCTTGTGGAAGCGATTGAAAGGCCCAGAACGACACTTGATGGTATTTTGAAGCCAAACGGCCGAGTTGAGCAAGGGATTGAGTGAGTGGAGGGTGACGACAGATCGACAGTCTCTCCTGTCACTGCGATATTTATTGATACATGCGTAGGATCGATTCGAATTCATAGGGGACTTTCTAGGATTGTCGAAACCAAGCCCGGATGTGGGCAGTGGGTAGTCTTTGGTGTTTATATTGAACGCATTCTAGCCAGACGTGAAATGCTTGTGGGAAGAAGGTGCGAATCTCACAAAATAGCCCCCCCTCCCCCCACCCCCCGCACTACACTGGACTGCACATGCAGAGGACATTAAAGACAGATAAAGTTGATGGTGATTATGGAATAATGTGTATCATATTTCTCACGTATTCTAAAAAGATATTTAGACCTATCAATCCCGTACACCAAACGCCCATGCAAGAGTTCCCGAACACGATGCTCGCCGTCTTGCTACCTGATATCTAGCCTGATCATGTTCTCGCTTTAGTCAATCAACATGGTATCGTCACCGTCCAAAGCAACATCCTGGGGCTCCATTGCAACACCGCGCCCTCTTCCGGCCAACAACTCACGCCGTACTTCCGGGCCGATGGCTGAGTGGCCGTGACTCAGCAGTAAATCCAGGAGCGCTTCACGCTGGTCTTCAGTAATATCGCCTTTGTATCTCTGAGCAAAGGCCAGCAGGCTCTGGTGCCAGATGACAGGCAGTTTGGTCTTTATATCACCTTCGCCAGAAACCCCAACCATGGCATCACCCTCTTCCACGCTGGCAGGGTCTTCGCTGCGGAAGCGAAGGAAATGAAACACGAGGGCATCAACAACTTGATATGGCAGAGCATATTTTTTCTCCAACAATGTCTTGATGAAGATATTAGTGGCACCACCTCCTTCGCTGCCCTGGGACGCTTCCTGAGCAGCAATATCGCAAAGACCCTTGAGGGCTGCGGCGGAGTGCAAAACAGGAATAGAGATTCGAGCTAGGACGGCGGAAATAATATGTGCCTCCCTTAAAGTACAGGTGCCGCTGCCGATGAGGGGAAAAAGGAACCCTTTGAAGAAGGCGGCAGGTTTATACAGACCCTTCTTGAGAGAATTGAAGAGATGAACATTCAACCTCTTGTTCTCGTAGATATCTTCACGGACCGCCTCCAGCACCACCATTTCTAAAAATCTCTGAACGACAATAGGCTTATGGGAAACGAAAATACGGGTCGCTTGAAAGACGGCATTTGGTGTCCATTTCTCCGGCTTGGTGATGTCAAGAATGTCTTCCCATCGGGGGATGGTCGGGAGGATCTTGAATGGTTTAGGCAAAGGACCCGACTTGTATCGAGACAAAATCTGTCCAATCCTACAAACTGTAAGTACAGAACAGTGAACGACTCATAGCAGAGTGCACTTACTTGGTGTAGACTTCAACGACCTTTGGTGGCAGCTCATATTCGTCCTCTGGCAAGCCTGCGTCTCTTCGCGCTTCGGCAGCTTCGTGTGCGGTAATTTTTTGCATTATGATGTCGGCTAGATTTCGGCTCTCCCCCTCTTCTTGTTGAGCGTCACCAGAAGGCTTGAGATTCCATCCATGCTTCACCAGATCGTCTTCCTCTTCCGGCATAAACTTCTTGTATGTTTCGAGATCCTCCGGGTCAACTTCAATTTCCTCCACAACCTCGTCGTCGTCACCCCAAGTCTCGTCGTCGTCATAGTTCTTGCCCTCGCCGGCGCCTAGGTCATCCCCAAATCGAGAGTCGTAACCGAACGAGTCAATGGTTGGCTCAGGAACTAGCGCAGCCCTGTCTGCAGCATCTTCTTCGGCCAATTCACGACCTATCCTAAGAATGTTCTTGGAAGCTTTGGAGTCTACGAAACTCTCGTCAGCGTCCTCAGGGTTCTTGGACTTGATTTTCGCCGGCTTGGTGCGCAAGAGACCAGTCGCAAGGATATCATTTTCCAGGGGGTTGTGCCGCCTTGCTGGGCGATCGACCTTGGGAGTAGTGGCTTTGGGCATCTTGGAGGAATTCCTTCGATTGATTATGCGAGTGTTTTCGCTAACAAAATGCCCATGTGGCGGCAGGCGGTGGGTAGCAAGCGGTGGTGGGATGTAAAATCCAAAAATTTGTGTCTTATCGATCTGCCGCCCCTCAGCATAAATTGGGTTTAGCGTCAAAACGTTTGCCGTGTAGATGTCTCACCGCCTGCCGTTTGGAACCTCTGGCCTTAATATCTTGGAAACCGACTTGTGATTTTAGCACGTAAAAAATGACTCCAAAGAAAGCGCACCACTTTCTGCTCGTGCCAGGGTTCTAGATATCCGTCGGAATGCTGTAGCGAACGTGCACTAGTTACTACTAGTTTACTGTGGGATTCGCTGCTACTTTAGCAAAGGGGAGGACAATTTACATGACCCGTTTCACGGCTTACCCAACCACGCTGCGCTGGGTCACGATAGCCCGTCTCTCTCGCTGTCGCTGGTTCTTATTAAAGGGGCATCTATATTTCCCTAGCCAGACTTGGCTATCAATTAAAATTACTTCTACCTGAACCATTTGACCTTTACATATGTTGCGATGTAACAAATCGAATGGCCAGCCTGAGCGGCCGACCGGCGTAGAGTGTTTACCTGATGAACCCAGCATGAAATGACTAAATTATGGATTTGCGCCATCTGTCGTTGAATTTAACGATTTCGACTTCTAGCAAGTTTATTGGTTTGGTGATGGTCAAAACAGCACAGACTGAAACAAAAAATCTTTTGGTTTCATTCAATTTCACGATGCTGCAGCTTTCCTAAAGCATTTGGAGAAGTCTTGAATTGGGCTCTGTGCTGGGGAAGGGTGGATTTATCGCAAGTTCACAAAAGTATACAATATGGATCAGCACCTCTGACTATCGTGAAAGTCAAGACCATTGGCAAAAAGCAGCATCTACGAATATTCGAAACACTAAATCACGAAGGGCGATGCTTCAGGGTATGCTCCAACGTTTGTTCCAGCCTAGGACATATGTCATGGTCACAGATATCTCATATAATGGTAGCTCCACGCAATACTTGAATGAAAGGGCTGAATCGAAAATCCAGGACTATACTGAATCATCGTTCCATCTATTATATGATCCTGACCTCCCACTTCCACCACTTCCCCGGTACATGGAAGCAGCTCAATCAGCACTCTTTGCCGCGAGCCTAGGCCAAGTCGTACCGCCAAGCTGAATTCCTCGAGAAATTTAGCTATCCGAGCAGGAGAAACTTCTCGAACCGTGACATCAGACTCATAATATGTTGCTTCGTCCATGGTGCCGCATTACTCGTGTTCAGGATTTCGACCTCGTGGCAGGATAGTGTTGAGATTTCCTCATTGTGATGTTATATGCATGCCGCGTGCCTGTCTCATGCCTCTGAAATTCCACTTGTGGGTCAAGACCCCTGACGATGACGCTGAAGGCGCCACTAAACCCAATCCATCATCACTCACAAGTCAGGCTTTGAAAACCCCACCATCAAAAAAATGCCCCTCCAAAGATTCAAGCTCATCAGCTTCACTCACAACCATATGGAACAGGCGAAAGGGGAAAAAGAAGAACTATGCCTACGGAACTAGAAGAGGTGAGGCAGACAGACTGTGCAACTAAACACTGCCGGCCAAGCATCTTTTGAGAAACACTTTGTGAAGAAAAAAAGAAAAAAAAAAA
>JASWJB010000524.1:0-19519 GCA_032433595.1 Conoideocrella luteorostrata
GGTAGCTATGGCCGAGCGGAATCCTCCGGTCCGCGGAGTTCAAAGTGCGGTCACGTCGGCAGTCGCACCCCCCCGTCGCCGGGCGCCGGCGCCCATGCGTGCAGGGGTGGGTGCCTGCTGGCGGTCAGAGGCGGCATCCAATTTGCAGCCATCGACTTCACTTGGGAAGAACCGGACAGAAAGTTTAACCACATAGTACACACACATACTATCGAAATTATTACGTATTTTACCTATTAAGTAAGAGATAGGCCAAAAAAAGTAACAAATAAATTTATTTAGGGGCGCGCGGCTCAATATGCAGACCCCTACCAAATCGTTCCTGTCTGCAGCACTATTCATTCGAGTATCTCGTGGTAGTGTTCATATCTTGTTTCTAACACTTCTTCATAACAACGGGCTTCAAAACCTCCCTATACCGCACATTTAACACATGCGGCAGCTAATTGCCTTATCCTCTCACGCTTCGCCATACAAGCCCAGCTCGTCTAGCTTGTACCGGGACAAGGACGTATGGAAGCCAATGTACCCTTGGCTGAATGAAACATAGGCGCTGAGGCTAGCACTGCATGGCCTCAGCACATCCAGTACTCTATGATGTGCCTTTGATGTCTGTTCTATCAGCTCCTGAAGTATGACGTCTTGATGAACGCCCCGACACTGAGCAGCGAGGCAGATGAGGTTCACCTCCTCACCAGCAACCTGCTCCTTGTAACACGACAGAATGTCGCTACACTCGGGTCAGTTTACCAGTAATTGATGGATTTGCTAGCACTTGAAGCAGGCACTTACTTTCCGTTGCTGAAGAAGATTGCACAGTCCGGCAGCGCCTGTAGGAAGTAAATAAGAGGTACCTCGGGTGGAGGGATAAACATTGCGTAGGCCCTCGAAGCGCTGGACATATCCCGACAGAAGATCGGAAAGCGATCGGCAGAGGTTTCGAGCTAGAAAATACACAAATTAGTCATAAGAGCCGTGTTGCCTGGTTTAAATAGTACAATGGCTATCAGTTTAATGTACTCCGTGGTTACCCTCCGTAGTATCATATACATACCTTGTGGTCCTTGACGGCATTCTCCAATAACTGAGCTGTGATAAAGTCAAGCGTTGATGTTGTTATGATGTTCGCTGCAATTGGACTAAATACGTCTGGCACCAGCTTCAGCAACGCCGCGAAGTGATCCAAGAGCTCCAAGCTCTGGGGCTGGCCAGTGACGAAACGGTGATTAAACTGCTCCACTGCCATTATGTCCTTGGAGGACATGTCATCCACGTAGATAGCAAAGGCTGTGTAGAAACAGATAAATACTTGGACGTTCAAGGGCTGGTGGCCGTACGCGGTACAGGCCATAGCCACTCCTGCAGGAATGAACAGCTTGAAGCTATCGTTAGTAGGAGTCACATACCCCCGATCCATAGACTCTTGGATACAGTGTGCAGTGAACTCCAAGTGGGAGGACGATTTGGGATAGACCAAGCCACAGAGGTCTAAGAACCTGGCGATGCTGACTCGGATATGCGAATTTGCCAACTTCTCTGACGGAATGATACTGGAGGAAACTGGAGTGGGGCCAGAGAGAGCATCATCGGCTCTTCTTCCTTCTTCTTCAGGCATTAAGGGCTTGCCTGAATTGAGCAGGTTATGATTGTGATCCATTGATGTCGTAGCAACTCAATCTCAGGAATGAGCTTGAGGTGACGAAAGTGGATGTTGGATTTCTGGGCCTTATTGACTAGGCCAGACCGCGAGCATTTAAATTTTGGAAGAAAATCCAGAACGAATAATGGCAGACTGGTGTAATGGAATAGAAGACGTCCCCGATCACGAATAAGAATTGTTGGCAATCCCTATTAATTGTCCGTGCCGAAGCTCCCAGGTCGTCCGGTATAAAGGCTGACAGCTGGCTTACTTTTGCATCGTGACAGCTCTAAAATTCTCGATCTTAACTTTGCATGCCGAGACTGCCTGTTACTGGCTTATCGTGGCGCAGCAAGGTGGGGGGGAGGGGGACGTGTTCCTGTGTCACGCAAAATGAAAATATCTCGATTATGGACTAATTATAACCACTTAAAACGTGTGGAAAACTTGGTTGGGTCGCAAGAAATCGATGATCAGCTGTTTCGAGCTGAAATTCGGCACGGCAATCGCCATGGTTTCTCCGTTGAGGGTGTGATCCTGTTGACGAAGATGGTCCGTCCCACTCGGTTTGGAACCCGCCTTATCTATCTGTCGTACGACATATCGTGGAATACTGTGGAATCTCGTGGAATTCAATTAAATCCCTCAGACCCTCGGAAATGCCGATATTCTGACATTCCTGGGGGCTAGCAAAAGCCTTGTTCCTGACCACAATGGAAGAGCTGAATTAAGCTGACAAGCAGTCGCAAGCCACTGAATCCTTCCACTACAGAACCATAGGAATGGGAAACCAATTCAAGCAGGTCTGGCGGAAAGCTAAGACCGAAAGGAATCTTGAGAGAAAATTCAGATGCAAATAATTCAGGAATTCATCGTCAAATTAGGTAGAAATCAAGGATTACATTCCACTGCACGTATGAGATAATCATAGCTGCTCCCCAGTGACACTATTTCTGTTCTGCTGTGGCGACACTCCCAATCCTATCCTCAGCTTCCTTCAACAAGAGCCTGCGGGGTAATTGTATAGTATTGCTGCAAGCTACTTAAAATCACTGGTCTACACAATTGGGCATTGGCATCCGAGTTTATTGAAGCGGTATTGATATGATTAACGCGTGGGCTGCAGAAGGGACGTGCATGCATGGGAAGGATGCCCGGTTGATACGGTGAACTTTCTTGGTGTTGCTGTATATACCGCTCGCTTGGATCGGGGTCATTATTTAGGTTCTGATATAACCACCACGTCAACTGGGCATTTGGTGTGTTCTTTTGACCTAACATAAAGTTGATCGCTGCAAATAGGCTGTCGCTTTCGACGGCCTGGCGGGCACCCACCCATGTCCGGTCGCACATTAGCCAAGGTCCGCAAAATGCTGCCAAAACCCAAAAACCCCGCACTTGCTTTGCCACCTAACTATCCATTCTGCCCTACTCTTCACTGCAATTTCAACTCCTCCCGAGGGTTGCTTCCCACCAAGGGAGCTAACCTTCACTGCAATTTCGAAAGCTCCCGACCACAGATTCCTAGCAGCAGTAAGTACTCCGTACAGCCAGCCAGCTTAAAATAAAACAGTGCCTGAGTTTTGGTGGTAGGGTCCGACCGGCTATAAGCTCAGCGCTCTCAGGATTGCCTGCAAAAGCGGCGTCACGTCCTCCAAAAATAGACGCACATTTGCAGTGAACTTGCACTTTTGCTGTAATTTATGGACCGTTTGCACAAAACACCATGCGCGAAATTTCTTTGCATGAACCACAGCCGCCACTGAAAGGATAGCGCCCCCCGAAGCTAATGATGCCTTCGTTTGGTAACAATTCATCATCCTGGACGGTCCTGAGCCTAAAAGAAAAAGCAAGCGATATAGATGCCGACACTACCAGGAGGACCTCGCAGCGACGTCTGTTGGAAGGTTGAAAAAGTATCTTTCCGCGTGTGAAGATATGGCGTGTCAAGAAGCAAGACGTTTGAATGGAAGGGCGGGGCGAACTATTGCTCCAACAGGAAAAATGAATTTGTATGCTCGTACTCGTACGTACTTCCGAGCTGTACGCACGGTACTATTGCCAAAATACGGGACGTACGTACGTACTTGTACTGTTGAGTCGTATCACTACCAATAACAGCTATGGCCATTTAATGCGTGCCTTGGTATGTTGTTCTTAATTGCTATCTTCAATTTAAACACTGATCCATGGTGAGCTCTGATCAACGAAAGCCTTGAACTGCTAATATCAAACGGTCCACATGTTATTTCTCACGAAGTCGACGTAGTTGCCCAATCGTGTATACACACCATAGGCATTTGGTCTAGCGCATCCTTCTCCCCATGATACAAGCCCAATTAGAACTCCGGTAGCTGCATTCACAATTGGACCTCCGCTATCACCTTTACACGCATCTTTTCCTCCTCCTTCTAAGCCAGCACAAAACACATTCTCTGTAACTTTTTCCTTAGTTTTGTTCTGATAAACATCCGCACAAGTGTTCCGTGCAATAACAGGCAAGGACACTCTTTTCAACTCTGTGGAATATGGGCTTGCGAGGCTATCAGCCAACCTTCCCCTACTCTGCAAGTTAGCATATTCGTCATTTTCTTAATAGGCAGCTAGTGCCCTCTTTCTTGGCAGACAACACATACCAACCCGCGACTGTTGCAATAGACCCAGGAAGTGGATCTGAACATGGCTCAGGCAACACGGCGTATCCAGTCACCGAATTCGGTTCAATTCGGGTAGATAATTTCCAGAGGGCAATGTCGTTTTCAAGCGTTTTGTCGTCATAGTTAGGATGGATGATTCTATCAGAAACCTGGACCAGTTGACCCCCAGAATCTGTTGTCTAAATGTTCCCTGGCTCAGAAAGTATTCAAAAGCTGGGTAGAATAGCCAGTAACATCAAAGGGTTGCTTACGAGAGATCCTACACGGACCCGATCAAGCGAAGGATCGGGATATGTACAATGAGCCGCTGTTAGCACAGTAATAGCGTTTAACAATGTTCCGCCGCAAAGATGAGCCCCCGTTATCCCTTGCAGAGATACCATATAGGGGAATTCACCTGCTTTGGCCAGAGTTCCACCCACGATGAGCTTTTCTCCCTGGACTGTACACTGGGAGAGAGAAAATATAATTGTAAGTATTACTTTTAGCGCCATGATAAAAGTTGATACAAAAAGGTTTAGAGTGGATAATTTTAATGAAGAACAATTTTCAACTCCAAAGATAAATGGTAACGACAATCTTAACCTAGGCATACTATTGTAGGAATTATATATGAGAACATAACGCTTTCTTGTCAAAGAAACGCTAGACGTATTAATACATCAATGGGCGCGAATGATACGCTGGACGTCGATCTTATATCAAAATGGCATAGCTTGATGCAATTTATACGAACAACTATGTTACATAAGCAGGGATAAAAAAAAGAATGCGAAATTAACTCTCCAGGTGAGTCACTAATTATTCTGCTTGCTTTACGCGACTCAGCCTTTACTTCAGCGATCATTATTCATGTTCGGCTCCGCTCTCCCACACCGGAAGGACTTGTATCTTCGTCAGCGGATCCTCCTTCATGCCTTTCTACTAGCGCCTCTGTTCCCGGTCCTTACTAGAAGTCACACTCGTATTATGCTTAGTGTTTCAGAATACATTCTCACCTTCCTTGTTTGTGTTCGTCGATGTTTTCAATCCCAAGCTAAGAAGCTAGGGGGTCTATTGCTCGTGCGGAATACATCTTCTCATCTCAATTACAAGTCATAGCCCAGCTCGTGCGCATTAATCACGGTCACCGCAAAGCCGGTTATTGATCATTACTCTGCTTTCAATAGGCCAATCATTTTCCCAACCCTTCCAACTGCACAGTAATCTTATAATTGGTGGTTTACACGCCAGGGATCAGGAACCTGGTTTTTTGACGTACGTGCGACCATCTGCCAACGAAGTGGAGGGACAGAAACCGTTAGGGTTTGTATACTTCTCAGCACAGAGAGAAAAACAGTACTGCTATTATATCATGTGCAATTGATTGCATTTTTCGGATTAGAACTAACTTTATAGCCCCAATCGGTCAAGCTTCAGTGTTGCAACGTTTGATCGTAAACTCTAACAACTAATTAAACTGCCCAAAAAAAAAAACCTGCGCAAGAGACCTCCGCTAGTTACAGCCATTATATAAATGATAATCTTATGTTAAAACGGTTTAGGTCGAGGCATTATACTAAATTTACGGAGTACACGCACTCCATTTGCTACGCCTAGCGTGGATTCTATTGGGCAACTATATAATATACAACCGCTGAGGCGAGGACTGCTTCAGCTGGGAATATCAGTGTCTCAAAAATGGAGGAAATCGGAGCCATCACATGATCGTTCACGCTATTAGTGTGGAGCTCCACTTTTTCCTGAATTTTGTGACAGTTAACTTCAAGAGCCACGCTACTGAATGTCTTTGCTTTATCTTGATTTTTCCGCCGCTCTTCCCATCAATCTTGCGACATGGATGTTCCCGATGGAAACTAATCAATGCATTTCTTGCTATGTCTTGTGCTGTTCTTATGTCACAGACAAAAGACCTTACTACTAAGCTGAACCCCAAAAGACCGAGTCACTAATTACCACTACACCTTTAGGTGGTGGGCGTGGCACAAGTACTTTACTACCTGAAGGACAGACACTAAGCGTCGCATTGATAATTAATCGGCGAAATTGGTCTAATATTTGTCAATTTGCTGAGTCGTGTGAGGATGCCACTGCATAGACTTTGTAGAATTGTACGCAGTAGAGAGTATCGCCGCTTTTGCGGTGCAACCGCAATGCTTAGCACGGACCCTTGATTACCTTGCCTCCTGTGCTCCGCCACCGCCATGAAAACTGTCCCAGCTTCTACATCAAGTTAACGCGAAAATTTTGGCATGGGTCAATGCAAATCCTATCTTGTGACTGTTTAGCTCACCTCGTATTCCGATGCATGAGATGGGGAGAACGAAGAAAAGAGTTATACTAGAGCAGTTAATACCACGACGCATGGAGATCTTTCGTATTTTCTAAAGAAAAAAACCAATGGACGGAGCAAAATGGAGGCTGATTCACAAGCAGTATAGCCAGCAATATGTTTTGGCCTTGCTACTTGCTTTCTAGTGTTTGTCCATCCCTGCCGCAATAGTCAGTTGACCAGCCGACCAGAAGTCAAAAAGGGATTCTCAAAGTTCAGGACCGTGACTAGCTTGTATTAATACTTCGTATTTCTGACGCCATACCAATGTATCCAGAGTCTGTTCAAGGATTCTGCGCCGTATGTAACAGTTTTATTAAGTCAAACTGGTGATTTAACCTTTATGCATGCCGAAAGTACGCGTAAGTGTTGCTTGGGCTGGTGGGAAGTGTGTATTAGTTATGGCAATGTTCTTATAAGGCATAAAAATGATGGATTAAGATTAGCTTTTACATAACTACTATTATTAAGATTGAAACTTTTTACTCAAGATTTAGTGTAGATCGGGTTAGCTTTTGCTTTCAAAAGGTTTCTTCAAGGCTACCATAAAGGGAGCTTTTCTACATCATCCCGTAAGTATTACCCAAGCTGTGTATAGTGACAACAAAATAGTTATATCTACAAGAAATGATTTACATACTGGAACTCGGCACTAAAATAATATACTAGACGTCTTAACGAGCAATTCAATGGCTTCTGCTGAATAGAGAGTGAAACTTGGTGGTGTTACTAAGCATTACTACAAATAAGCTTTATTTGCTTGTCTTTCAAACGATAAGAGATCAAAATGACTCCCCTCTGCTGTCTATGAAGACCCTTATCTCCATCTCACAACTATGGATAAAAGCGTTTAACGTACATCGAACCTATGAAGTGCTCGATAGCCGGTCTGTTCCGAGCCACAGCGGTATGACGGATGATGAAGTGCTTTTAATCGGCTACATAGTGCCATATATAACGGCGAATTCGCTAGAGAAAAATATAGTATAAAAAGCAGAGTTTGAAGCGCATTTAAAGATAATGATTTGTGATTCGTTTTTCTTTATTAGCTGTAACTATAGAAGAGTGACTGGGAGAGAATTTTTGTTTCTACCTGTCACAATGTGAGCAGCTATTATCATCTGATGCGTGCAGTGGGAAGTTGTCCTTGATTTCTATCTAATTTATAGAAATTTAACTGCTATTTATACATGAAACCCTTTTCTAGATGCCGTCAATCTGTCAATCCCGTCAGACTTGTTGAGATGATCCAATTCGACAATTTCCTATCGTTCCTGTCCATTTTTGTGGAAGGATTCTGTACGGCCACGCGTGTAGTTTCACACAGTTTCAATTGAAACTGAAATAGCTCTCGGACCCGGGTCCATATGAAACCGTCACTTTCTTAGTTTCACACATTTCAGTCGGTTTCAGTCGATTTCATATGCTCCCAACCCCCAAATTCAGCCAGTATTCTTGTTGCCTGGGTACTGTTTGCTGGAATTTGAGTACTCCATTGGGTAACTGCGTGGACCAAGGGACACTTTAACAAGGATGATGTTAGTCAGCCTTAATAATGTATTTATACTTTACATTGCTGCCCTTCAATAGAAAAGATATCATGCCTTCTTCGTGAAGAAAATAGACACTTCATTATTTGACTCTCACAGCCTATTGTTACTTGATACTGATTACCTGAGCATCTGAACCATTTGATAACGCAAATGAACACATTTGTAAGTTTAATTGAGAAGTAAATCCTCGCTCACTGAGCCAAAGTGTACAGGAGCCGCACAGTTTATCGTGTTGGATAAATGCAGGTTGTTTCCTGCATTACGCTAATTTCGCACCAAATAGTATTTTGGATTCACATTCATGCCTTGCCGGAAACAAATCCCCTTCATAGGATAACAGCCCAAGTGCGAAAATTTTAACAAGTCCCATCGGTCGCCGTTTCACCAGGTAGCATGCAGACTAAAAGAGTTGCCGCTGGAGGAGATTGAATGCAGTCAACCATTCGCGTTGGCGCCCTGGGACAGACGTATAGAAGCTATTCAATACGAAGACATGAGCAAGGGGAGTGAGGAAATCTGGGACGTCGATGCGGCTGTCAGCAGCTCGGCTCGAAACGGGCGAGTTGGCGTAGGAGGAGTGACTCGGATAAAAGCAACAGGCAAGGCGACCCCAAGAAGTGAAGCGTTCTCATTTACCCTGGGCCCGAGGAACGAGCAGAACCCATATTCAGGCGCATTGGCCACGATAACACATACACTGAGAATGCTGCCGAATGTCCGCCGTCGTCGCATAGCACTGTTGACAACCAACAAGGCGATGGCCCTTGGCCTTCGAAACCCTCGACAGCATCAGGCCAAGAGCACATTCAAGGCATCTATAAAGAGATTAATAAGCTATGGAAGAGAGGAAACGGGCTGCTTATAGTTTGGGTACCTGCCTCCGAAGACAATATGCTATTACGGTTAGCTAAGCAAGAGGCAAAAAAGGCAAGCAAGGAAGGAGCCACAGCAGACAAACGATTCCCTAGGGTGGAACCCACTACCTTGAACCTCGAGAAGAGGAAGCTTAAAGCAGAAAGAGAATTACCAGACAATGTAGGTAGTCACCCTAAGCGAGTGGATGTGTTAGAGACTACCACTTGTGAGGGCATTCAGGGACCACATGACGCCGAGAAGCTAGTGATGCAGCTCAGGCTATTGGAGGAGAGTATCATGCAGCTTGCAAACTCTTTACTGCAGGTTAGCGGCGAAGAATAAGTAAGGAAGGAGAAGACGAGATCTTTAGAAGGCTAGAGAATAAGACCGTTCATAACAGAGTGCTAACTTATTGCTACGACGCTGCGAATACATCAGGAGTCTTGTCTATCACTCTGCTTTATCAGAATCCAAGTCGTGACGGGATGCAGCCCTCCCTGGTGAACATACTCGAGAGTTGTACGATGACAGACCATGGATAGAACGCAGCATATTGGCGCAAATGAGGACAGGCATGTCAAGACTTAATAATTCACTCTCCCGAATAAAGGCATTGACTTCTGGGCTGTGTGCATGCGGGCGCGAGGCGGAGACAGTAGCTCACTTCCTATTTCGATGCACTAGATGGAATACGCACAGAACAGATATGCTCAAGTGCGCTGAGATGAAAGGAGGAAATATATTGTTCTTTCTAGGATGAAAAGGCTCGACGGACGGGGCAAAATGGACGCCAAATTTACAAGCGGTACAAGCAGCAATCCGCTTTGCGCTAGCTATAGGCCGTCTTAACAACAACCAGACCATATAAACCGCAACCACCATCCAACGCTGACCAACTCAGCCCTACTATCACCTCGTGTTATACATAGCAGACGCCGCTTAAGCTGCCGAAAATAGGATGAGGAACACTTGAGGAATAGGCCCCGAGCTAGTCGGCTTGAACAATTACTGGACACGAGAAACCGCAGTAAATAGGAGAACGAGCGACGTAGAGCAGAAAATGGATGCCCAAAGCGCACTTGGAAGGTTCACTAGGGTTTCTAAAGCACGAAAATTACTAAGAGCACATGCATTAAAATTCATGTGATAGTGGTTAGATTACCTGCCTGAAACGGCAGGTGAGTTAATTTCTTTGCATTGAGCTTATGCATCCAAAAGGACAGCGTCGGGTGCCCGAAACATGTGCAAGTGATGGAGAATCTTTAAGCCAACAAAAGAAAAATAAAACATAAAGAATTTCAGTTTTTAGCCGACTATCTTTGGATGCTCTGTATTAGTATAAAAATATAAAAACACGGGGCTATTTCTCAATCATGCATCTAGAAGCTCAATATTGCAACTAGCCCGGTCCTTGGTGCATTTTGGCTTGTCTGGATAATTAACATGGCCCTGGCGGAGGTAAATTTTTTCAAGTTGTAGTGGTGGTTAAGAATTTCAGATGAAATTGTAAACAATGGGCGAGTGGCTATTGAGCATTCGCTGAGGGCCTAAAGCAGCCACGAATTTACATGCTTCAGAGACGATGCTGCCTCGCGCAAACAAGACAACAGCTTGTTTCTTTTTTAAATCTTAAAAATATTGTCCGTGATCACGGTTGAGCGGATCTTTGAGATTATTCCAGGCCCCTGCGGCGCGGGTTTTTCCTTGGTCGCATTTCGCTGCGAAAGAATCGTACCAGGTCAGAAGATTTGTCTCTGTTGTGCAGCTTAGGTTCCATTGGAATAGGAATGCCTACATCCGAGTTAATAGTAGAAGGAGATGTGGACATTATAGTTCCGGCTAACGAGTCCTTTTCTGACGGAATCTCATCCTTTATGAGCTGGTCATGACTCCCAAAACCAAATGTTCCAAACCACTGGAGCACATCATGCGCATGCTCATTTTCGTCATACTTGCACTGCGGTGACACCAAATTATCCTCGAATCCTGACGTAGTTATCCAGTATGCACTACCAAAAGCGAATTCTTCATTATCATCCCTTTCCGTACTTTCTTTGCCATATGCATTTTGCTGTTGGCAGGTAATGCTGCTAAGCCTAAAAGAAGGTTTTGAGGATGAAAATGAGCGGCTAAGTGTGCAAACATTTAGCTCATTATCGCCACGAGCTATCCTCCAGTCCTTGTTTGGTCGGTTGACTTGCTTATCACGCTCGGTAATTTTGAATTCAAGGTTTGTTAGACATTCCCCATTGTTTTTTTGTAATCTGTGCCTGGTGGTGTCTTTAGATAATAATTCGGGGTGACTCAATATGTCCTTGTTATGGATTTGTTGTGATTGTTGAAACTCCACTGTGTCTCCCATGATTGTGCTTGCAGCTGGAATAGCTTTACAGGCTGACAACTTGTCCGAGGATAGAGAAAAAGATCTCGCATTCTTTCGAGGCTTTTTTCTAAGTTTTTTTGGGCTATTCACTATTAACCGTGAGGATGCACTCCCGGTGATGCCAATTAAATTCTCTCTTTCTGAAGATTCTTTTCGCTGAGAATCTAAACGTTTCAGGCGTGTCTCCTCGAGCTGTTGCGCCGTAATTATTTCATCAGCTTGCACGCGCTGAAAGTGTCTTAAAGAGATAACCTCGGCAACCTTATTCAGCATTGACCAGTTCGAAGGTTTGAGCCGTCGAGCGGTAAGCTGTCTAACAGGTTCTCGTTCCTTTAACCCTGACTGATCCAGTGCTGTGTGTTTGTTCTTTTTTGGATTAGGATAAGGGGGTAAGGCTTTATTTAGTAGCAAAGGATCTTTGATCTTGTTGGTCTCGTAAACAGCGCCCTCCTGAGTTGTTGGTACTGGAGAAATATGGAAGGGCTTATGTGCGTTACGTGAAACGTCTTCCGTGTCCACATAACAAATTCGAATAGATTCTGTTGGGCTGTCGTGATTTTCATGATCAGATAATTTTCCAAGTCGGTCTGAACCGTATTTCGGCAAATTCCCAAAGATGGAAGGGGAAACGGGTCCTCCTGATTCGTCAATATCGCCTATGAGCCGACGACACAAGCCACCCGTACCACACTGAGAACGGCATGTCGCGGTTTGCCTGTCAAGCTGATAGCTATGGAACTCAGGCCAGCCCGCCTCGATGTCGGGGCTCCCAACAACAAATCGCTTGCCGGCCGCGTCTCGACGGTGTTCATTATGACTTATGAAATGATGTTGTAGCCGAAATTTCAAAGGCTGCGGGACAAGGCGGAGTTGCTTAGAAGGCGATATTGATGCAGCGGACCAGCACCGGCAGAATTGTGCGCCCCGTTCCTGCGCACAGCAACGGGGGCTATGGCTGGGGTCAAGGAATCGACAGCCGCTTTTTGAGTCCATTGAATTGATTTGTTATCTGGTGAGTATTTGGGAGGCGTTTTGACTGTTTCTTGGACCTGATGCTGTTCAAAGCCAATGACACACTGTTCGCCTTACCGTTTAAGCCGATGCTACCTCCAGCTGGCAGACCGAGTAGTCAGGCAAATCTGACGGACTGGTTAGCGTTACATGCAATATATGAGTAGTGTGAAGTTGGCGTAAAGCATATACCAGATTTTTGAAGATCAGACATTCGCAGATAATGCATATTAAATAAAAAGCATCTATATATATCCAGATAGAGACAGCGGATAGTATTTAAGTAATTCTTGGACACCACTTCAGGATGTGAAACACTTACGCTAAAGGCGTTTCACTGCTGCGTTCATTAATAAAGTACAACAACAGAAAAACAGAGTTCTTCGTTGCAAGTAAAGTGTTGGCTAGTACCCAAGCATCTGCAGTCCTGGCAGGTGATGGGATGCTGGGATATTGTAAATGGAGCCTTCCAAACTTAGATGCTGAGATGACTAGGGGTCGCTCTGAAACGAGCATGGGCAGCGATCGTTGGTTACCTCTCACTAGTCTAAAGCAATTTTACGTAGGCTTCACAACTCTTGTTAAGAAAACTATGAAATTAACTAAATGAACTTAAGTCCTTAGACACGTCGTTTTTCCATTGCTTAGCGTGATGTGGGGTCAATAGGGTAGGCAAGCTAGTGCAATTTAATAGTTGGGATTAAATCATCACAAACGTCAAGATGGTCACATTGAACAAGAAGCTATTATCCCAGCAATCTCTTACATTAGCTTTCCTGTCCCCTTTGCGGATTTAGTAAAAGCCTCCATAAGTCCAACTAACTTTTTTTGGTCACGTATTGCAGGTGCAAGCGACTTAACCAGCTATGTGCGACATATGTCATTAGTTTCGAAACAAACAGTTAAACCACCCACCACACAGAGTGCATCACACACATGCAGTAAACGACGGAGGGACACGGTTCTAAAAAGAAGGCTTTTGAATTTTGTGGCACTGGCTGCAGCTGCACTGTGAACTGTCTCGTGAGAACCAATAGCCCATGATTCATTGAAACAGAAAATACTGTCCATGTTCTGGTTGGTCCGAAAAAATCAATGAAACCAAACAAAGCCTAACCACCCACAAAAATGATCATCATTTTCCTGTTTCGTTACCCATGTCTAGCCAAAGACCTAAAACAATCGGGCCAAACATTTCGGTGGTTCATCGGGCGATTTCTAAATAAGTGTTTTAGCTTTGAAGATCGTCATGGGAGCGAGAGAATAGTGGCCAAAAACAAGAAAAAGGTGGGGGTTATTTTGCCACAGTCCTTGCCCTTAAGCACTCACCTGGGCCGCTGTGGGCTACTTCACAGCTAACGGAAATAGTTGTTATTGTTGGAAAGTGGCCGCGAGGGTGACCTGTCCGTGAAGGTAATAGAATGATCAGGAGGCGTTACATGAGATGTCTGAGGCAGCTACGGAAGGGAGGAAATAGCAAATGGTGAATTTCATAACATATATAGAAGGTAATTTGGAAGCAATTGAAAGTGTTGAAACTTTGAAAAAGAATCGTTATTAGCTTCATTAATGCACATGACTTTGATCCCATGAATTCACCCGTGTTGTGTCCCCAGGAATTACGTAGATTTCTGTATAGTTCAGTGAATGCTTTCAGAATAATAGTAACTCCCGAAATTCTGGAAGCTCAGAAAAGGCTCATTTCTGATTATGATAGAATGGCTAAAATCGAGCTGAAAGACTAGTCGCAAGCCACAGAGTCCTCCCACAACAGATGAATAGGAAACAATGGGAAAACTATTAAACTGGACGACCTTAACCTGATCTAATGGAAACTAGACAGGGACTAGAGGTATGAGTAGCCGTCAAATTATGTAGAAATTAAGGACAACATTCCAATGCGACAACCACGTTACTCTCATTGCGACTTATTGCTTTCCCCGGCTCGAAATGGGGCCGTGCATGATAACTGCAGCGGAGGGGAGCTAACAACCCGTGGCGTGTTTTGGAACACGAAACAGGGCCAAGCACATGTGCGAAGATGCAAGCCTCGTCACATTGGATCAATGGCCCGACACTTACGTGTCAGTGGCGCCTCTCGTTCGTGTCCCTTAGCCCAGAAGAAAGCACCAGCGACTCTTAATTTTTTTCCCATTCTGCGGATGCTTAGTGCCATGAGTTAAGGCAAATGGAGAATAACTGACTAAATCAAGTTTTGCAACGCCATGTAACCTTTGAACCACGACCGACATCGGCTGATTCGGATCATGTTGCGTTATAAGCACTATTATTCTCCAAATCAATTCGTCAAAGACAAAAAAAGATAGCCGAAAGTGTATGGTTGATTTTGGACAGCATCTACCCGAAATAGACATCATTTCCAAGCTGAATAAAGCACTCAGAACACCATTGGTACAGAGAAACATCGATTTTGCTTGCATCATGGGCAACAGCAGAAGAACATGCGCGAAGGCTGTGCAGATTTAGACGGCTGTCGATCCACGCTTGCTTCCCTTTCTGGAGACTAACTAATTCATCCCCGGGTGAAGCTTGTGAGCATGCATTTGCTGCGCTAGAACGCCCAAAGACTCACCCCGCGGGTTCGGGAAACCAGTTTTGCTGGTGGGCAGGATGGTATAAACAGCTTTGATGGCCTTCTCAAAGATGCCTTGCACAAAGTCTTCGAAGGAGAGCGTCTCACTATTTCGATAGACCTCCGTCGACTGTTTCACTTCTGTTACGACGTAAAATGTCTTTCCGAAAGCTAAGAAGGCGAACAGTTCGTTGCTGCCGGAAAAGTATTCCCTATATCATATCGGTAAGCGGCTCAACTACACAATAAACTATATAGCCCATAGTTAAACTCACCTGGCCCTACCAAACAGACTGTTGGTATCCCAGAAAAAAGCTGGGCCATGTCCTGGACGACGATTGTCAGTCTTGCACAAATATTAAATGCACGCCATGTTCTGAAGGCATCGACCTAAGACTAAAGTTGAGCCCATGGATAACGGGGTATAGGCGTCGAAGTAGATCTTTTTTTCATTGGCAAGTTGTCAGCCATTTAATGAGGAGTAGTCCATTCTACTTTGAGGTTCCTAATCAATACCTGACCAAAAATAGAGAACCCCATGCGCTAGAGACTATATGAAATGCATTATTCGCGCTACTAAAATGGAGCCTCACCATTGCCAAATTTCGCAATACCTTGATTGTTTTGTACCTGTCGACTTACGACACTGCAGCCTGTCTACGACCTACGTCTCCTTCCCATTTATGTACATGGATATGGGTCTTGCTTAGTATTTTGCTGACAATGACGTAAGTGCATTGCGGCGCAGTTAAGTGATATAACACAATAATTGAGCTATATTATGCGTGACGTGATATGAGTCGCGGAAAGCTATAAGATTGTAAGTTAAGGATTAAAAAACTGCAGGTGCTAGACAGCGATGCAGGTCGTATAGCTAATGTCCCTATTTGGCAACCCATTTAGAAGTTTACGAATCCCGCTGTGAAGAACCGCGATATGAGGTAGCCCCCGCTATCTGTTCTCACCACCTCATCTCTAAAGATATGTACCATCTTATTGACTTACCGTCACGGTGGACGTAGAGCATGTTAATACACATGAAAAGTGGCCTCTACGTACTTTGTCGACTCAAAAGACACACACCCAGCACTCACGTATACTGGGGCCTGACACACGCCCAGTAACGCTCCGTACAACTCGTAGAAGGCTTCAAGCAAAGCCCTCCTGTAATTCGTGGTATCCTTTCTCTTACCGAGATCAAATGGTCGCGTAGGTCGCTTGCCTCTTGTGGAGCAAGTGCACTCTTCAATTGAACAAATTAATGAATGAACGTGTGAGGCACAATGCCCTAGCTAACTTCGGGGGAAAACTTCTATTGATGGATTGAATGATGATTCTCTCTTGAAGAGCACAATCGCACTACTCATAGCTATACTATTTGAATCCAACCTTGTCACCCTAGAGGATCATGTCCGCCCACATAGCACGCCATATTCTTTTTGTGATACTTACATACCTCACCAAGAAACGCTCGCAAGGATCATGGAGCCATTCATACATAAGTAGTCCAATCATTTTAGTCGCGCTGAGTCACTAAATCCTGCTCGGGACCCAACAGCAATGCGGGAGTGGCGGGGCTTGCGATGATCCGTGATGCATGCTACCATCTCCGCCTTTCTGGAACTGGTCTTGACTTATCATGTGATACCATTAATTATCGGAAACGTTCCAGCTCGCGGACTCACGCATTCTATTTCTTCTGTCGCGTAGTGCATCGAATATTACAGCACGTAATCTCCAAAATGGCGGCTGCGAGAGGGACCATCTTCATCACGGGAGCAAACGGCGGACTCGGAAGCGCCATCGTGGAGCAAATTGCCTCGAAACCAGAGCTATCAGCCTACCACGGGCTCTACACCATCCGGGGCGCGACACCAGCAGCGGCGCCGGCTCTCGCCTCAGTCCTCGCTCGTGGCGATGCGTCACATCCTCACGATATCCTGTCCCTCGATTTGACGAACCTCGACAACGTTCGGCAGGTGGCAGAGGGCATCAATGTGAGTCATTTATTATTTTTTGTCGAGCCACTCCTCATGTAGTAACCAACACATCCAGGTTCGCGTTGCTGCTGGAGAAATCCCACCCATCCGGGCACTAATCCTTAACGCCGGCTTCCAGGACTTCGGCAGCCAGTCATGGACCCCAGCCGGGCTTGACGTCACCTTTGCGGCAAACTACCTTGGGCATTGGCTGCTCACCCTTCTTCTTCTGGAGAGCATGGATAAGCAAGCGGGGAAAATCGTTTTGATTGGAAGCCAAGGACACGAGTAGGTTCCCAAGTGTGATAAGACAACGAGAACACAGCCACAAAACTAACCAACAGTGCTCTGGTAGCCCCAATGACCCGCGAAATGCCAGAGGCGGAGCCTTCAAAGAAGAAAGGTACAAGGAATTAGTCCACGATGGAGCCAGCTTCGAGGCTATCGCCAAAGGCACCTGGAGCCCGGCCACGGAAGAGGCTGGCTTCCGTGGCGGATTCCGCCGCTACGGCGCCGCGAAGCTCTTCTTGATCATGATGATGCACGAACTGCAGCGGCGCATCGACCAAGATGCCGCCATAAAGAACATCTGCGTTCTCGGCGTTGACCCGGGAACGATGATCACAGGGTTGCAGCGCCTTGCGCCATGGTTCATCCGCGTCGTTATCTTCCAAGTCATCTATCCCATCATAGTCTACATGTTCCCCAACGGTAGCACAGTGCGGACTCCGCAGAAGTCGGCGTTTGATGTCCTGGAAGTTACCTTCAGCACTGACCTTGGCGGAGGCAAACTACCTAAAGATTTATACTTTATTGGGACGCAACCATTGGAGACGAGCGCCGAGTCGAGGGATGCTCATAAACAGCAGCTGGTCTGGAGAGAGACGGTCAAATTGACAAATCTGAAGGAAAACGATACAATTCTTGGCAACTGGCAGTGATGGCAAGCCTGATCCAGCTAAAAATGATTTACGGAATGGTTTGTCCTAGTGGGTCGCATTAATGATAGGTCTGCTGGTACCAGCTGCCCTTCACTGGCAACTTTATAAGATTTGTGGGAATTGATATCATGAAGAGCAGGTCAGTTGGCTTCAGCAGCTTAGTGCGGCAAAATTCAATGACTTCGTTCAAAGCAAGGCGTAGCACGCCTACATAGAGATAGTCTAACTTGGAACTCTCCCAGCAGAATACAGCACGTCTGTGGGTTGCACAGGGTGGTGTGCAATACGGTATCGATACCAATTGCGGTCAAAATGCAATTAACTTACTAGTCTCTGTATATCTTAGAAGAGGAAAACAAGTCAAATTGAAAGGCTCGATATCGCCGTATAAATATCGAGGCAGAAAGGTGACCACGTGACCCGCTCCGTGCTTCCTATTGTGCTTGGCGGCAGGATTCCAACAACGTCCAACTGCTGGCAGTATCTCAACACGGCGTGGGTCAGCTAGCTGCCTTGCATAATCAAGAGGGGATTTTTAAACTCAAGAGAACCTTGTTAGTAAAGACGCCATGAAGATCGACCTCGGCGTTCAGCCTCTGTAGCTGACTTAGACTTTTCTCCCCGTACCCCGGAATAACGTCCTGCCACGGCGCCGCGTAGTTGAGATAAATATACCGGTCGTACGCGCCGAGTTGTTTCGCTTTGGCTTCGACGTCTTCTATCAGCGAGCGAGCCGCCGCGTATACCTGCTCGTCCTGAGCCGCATCCGTCCAAGATGGCGAAATCAAGAACACGGCGAATGATCCTTCAAGATCGGCGAGCCCCAGGGAATTATCATCCGCCCCGCGCTTGTAAATTTGCGGCGGCAAGGTTTCTATGATGAATAGGCAGAACAACACGAGGACAGCGTTCCCGTTGAGGACACAACTCAAGTCTGAAGAAGCAAGCAATTTGATTCACACCGATGATGCATGTGTATTCGATGACTACCTAAGCAAGCGGGCAAAAACCCTTCTTATTGTGGGTTGCACAGGGTGTGCAACAGGTGATCTAGATCAACTGCTTCAAAATAGAATATATTCAATAAGTCGGGTCTATCTAAGAGGGGATAAACAAGTCAAGATACGATGCCTACGATGCTCGTATAAATAGGGTGGCCGAAGGGTGACCACGTGAAGATATCCGTGCTCTTATTGTGTGCTTGGCGGCGATATTCCAACACTTATAGACGATCCATTTGATCTTGACCAAATTGCTCAAGTTCGAGCCTCACGTGAGACGGCATCCACCACAATAGAAGATCATTTTCGCCCACAAACTGCCTAGTAGGTTCTGTAGGCTAGAGTTGCGTGCGCTGGAATTGGGGGCTGTCCGGGTCGCCTTTGGGCTTAGGACTAAATGTGCTTCGGGTTAGAATTTGCGTATAACATAGAACAACAATAGTAAGTTCGTGTCACGACTGGGTACTGGTAAAGCAGAGTGATAGACAAGACTTCTGAAGTATTCGTAGCTTCTTAGCAACAAGGTAGCACTGTATTGTGAACGGTCTTAATCTCTGGCCTTCTAACAATCTGGT
>JASWJB010000525.1:0-19411 GCA_032433595.1 Conoideocrella luteorostrata
TTAATAAATAACTAGTCGCTGTCAGAACTTGCAGAAAATAGGAGGGGGACCCTGCCCACTCTAGCCGAGCTCCCATGATTCGCCCCAAAGCTCATTCAAATTCAGACCCAGCAATTCCAGACTGGGGTCCATGTTGAAAGGTTGAGCTGGGTCGCCTGCGCCGAGCATCCACGCCGTGGCGGGTGCTGCGGTTGGATCTACGGGCAATATGAATGGTGCGATGGACTGGTTGAAACGCGTCGTGTTAGCAAATCTGAATATAGATCCCGATGAATACTCTGTACACATTTGATCTTATGCGGACAGGGAGACAAGGAAAAAAAAAATACCTTGGGATCTGGCACTTCCATGCCGGGACTGGGCCCAAGACCAGAAACAGATAGAGTCGTCGCGCCGCTGATCGGCGTGCTTGGGAGGTTTTCAGATGACGCCGGTGCTTCCTGGTTGGCAAGCAGCCTGTAGTGAAGGTTGACGAATCTCTCTGCCGACGTCGACTTGGCCACCTCTGCTGTCTTGGTCCCCAGGTGTGCTTCGAGCAGCCCCAGCGCGGCGCACATGATGGAGTAGCCCCAGGGCTCGTTGTTGCCGCATCGCATCAAACGATCCTCCTTCATGGCAATGCACTTCTCGATAAGCTTGAGCGTGTGATGCGAGTTGATCATGATCATGTTTGTCGACCCTCGGGGCTGCAGCATTGTCACGCTGCACAGGTTGATGGCAGTCGTCAGAGCGTCCTCTCGCAGAAAATTAAGCGAGCGGATGCCTTGCTCGTAGAGCTTGTCGTGGAGCAAAACGATATCGCGAGCCGCGTTGTAGTAGATGATTTCCGAGTACTGGTACTTGGAGTTCTGCTTGCGCAGCTTCAGATAGGGCTGGTGGAGTGGAATGATGTACTGTCTCAACTGGACGTGGAGCAGGGTGTACGCGATCAGAGGGTTCTTCTTCTCCGTGCTGCCGTCCGGCTTCATGTCCCAGGAGGGCAGTGCGTCGATCTCGTGAGTCAAATCATTCGTGTGCCGGATCACTTGATCGTAGTCAATGTCTGCCATGGGCCCCGTCAGGAGCCTGCTGAGCTCAAGTCGCAACGGCAGGCTCTGTCGTGCCAGGTTCTGGAACGAGCAGAACGTATAGTCCTTGGGAGACTTGGAAGGCGGCAGGGCGGTCGTCTCCTCATCAAAATCCTCGTCGTCCAAGTTCCTGGGAGGATTCGTGTCGTAATGGAGTTGGCTCAGCAGGGTGGGCAGGCCGTGGTCAAACGACGCCTGCATGTCAAACTCCTGTACCGTTGTCCATATCCGTCGCCGCATCTCCTGGTTGTATACCGTGATTTTGCCGCCCCCCATGTGGCTGGGCTCTCGGTGGAGGCCGACTGAAATGCCGTCCTGAATGAGAGCACCAGAGTTGGTCCAGAACCTCTTCTTCTTGATGGTGTTGACGCGCTTTCCAAGATAGAGCAGACAAGCGACCTGGAAATGGATGAGCTTGCGGTGCTTCTGGCTCTGTCTTGAGAGCCAGCTGTCACACGACTTGATCCATTTCTCGGCCCAGTGGCGAGCATTAGACATCATGCCGATGAACTTGAGGCTCTCGTGGGTGTGGACGCAGCTGGCGACGGCCATCATGGCCAGAACCAGGGCCGTAAAAGCAGCATACCTGTTCTTGCTGCCCGGCTTCCAGAACTCGGCGTAATCCTTGCGGAAAGTGGGAATGTGCACGATGCGGTGAATTTGCTCGAACTGGTCAAGATAGACAGAGACGAGAGCATCTGCCTCCTCCCTGGTGGGCAGGAGGGACTCCAGCTCGGCATCTTGCATCTGGAACAGCGCATCGCGATCCTCTGCGCGACGCTTGCGATCCTTGCGGTCCTGCAAGATGACTGGTTTGAGCCACTCGTCTGCCGTCTCTCTCATGAACGGGCACAGCCCCGTCAGTTCGACAAAGGCCATGCTGGCATTGTGCGGGCCGTAGTAACGGGTGCGGAATCCTTTTCCACGGAAGAACCGAAGCTCACCCCTCTCATGGGAGATGTTGGTGGCGTCGATGCACTCCTGCACATCTGGGCGCTGCGGGTGTCCATCACCTTCAGTCAAGTTCTCGTCCTTCCTGGTCGACGGGGAGTCGGTGGCAGCTACGGTACTGCCGTCGAATGAGCCTCCACCGGGCCTGGTGAGTATGTTTTTGAGTTGGGTAATCTCCAGCTCGAGCCTCCGGATTCGGTCATGGTCCTCTCGAGATGAGAAGCTCAAAGGACTATCACTGCCGCCGATGCCAAACCTGCGTGAATCCAGTTGTGCAAAGGGCGGCGGAATGCCGCAAGATGCATTCACGACCTCCCCGTTCCGGGATTCATAGCTGCACCGGTCCGGGGTGCCACTCTTGATGCACCGCTCACACGGGAACCCTCTGTCGCATGAGAGCTTGCGGCGCCGACACTCAAGACAGCTCAGCCGCACGCGCTGTCTTTTGCGCGCCGGTTGTTGGTCGCCGTCGCCGTCACCGTCACCGTCACCACTGCAGTGAGATTTGATGCGCGAGCCTGCTTCGGACTCCGGGCTTGAGCTTCTCACAGACATGTTTGGCTCAATGAGGTTGGATGTGCGTCGGAGTTACGACCGTTGAGCCCAGGACGGGAGCGAGTGCTTGAAACCAAGGAGGGGTGTTTTGCCCTTGTAAGGGAAATCTTTATCAATCTGATCTGATAAAAATCAGTGCAGAATTTTGCCTCTCGCCCAAAGAGGATAAACACCGAGCGGAAATCCGAGGGCGGTACCGGCCGGGGTGCGCTGATGCTTTTATATGGACTGACGGTGGCGGCTGACTCAGCGACTTGGAACCTGGGCAGTGCCTCGGATTTCCGAAGCGCTGGCGCGTTCAATTACGAAATGCAAATTTTGAGTGGGGGGTATTGTGGGGATGAAGAGTTGTCGGACGTTTGTTGGATCGCATACGTGAATTATTGTCCATACAGGCAGGCTAGTAATTCCTGAGCATTTTGGTTTCCACGCGCACGATCGAAGTTGGGACGTCTTGTCTTATAAATAGGCCTTTGAGGTTGTCGTCGACGTGACCCCGTGTGTGTCACTGCAGACCAGCCTTCATTTGTATGCATGCTTGCGTGCGTCTCGCAGCAGCAGCCGCATCAAGCACCCTTTGGGTCGTCACACACCTTCAATATCATTAATTGTACGGACTACTCCGTACAGATATGCATTGCTGGCTCCTCTGGCGGCTTACGGCCTTCAATTGAAACTTTTTCGAAGCCGTCTCATTGTCAATTTCCGTCGTCAAGCTTCTGATGACGGGATGACCAGAACACTGTCTTTTTTCACCGTTTATCCCCACCTTCTGTGAACTGCCATGCTCGTCTCTGGTGACATGTCAATCCTAACCACACGAACCAATTGCCACCGCATCGCGTGCCATGCGCCCTTGTGGAAAGCAACATGGAGAATCGTTGAGTCACAACTGCGGATCCAGCGGAAAGAAAAAACTACAATCAGCTCCGTAGGCGGTTCGTGACCGAGCACTCCGTAGAAAGTCCAGGAAAGCAAAACAGTCCGACCTTCGGACCCCCTTTAGCCTTCGAACCCGCCAAACACCGGACTTGGGCCTGGTTCCAACGGTGCATCTAGCCCATGCGTTTGGGCCGACTCAATTCACGCTGGTACTAGTACCCCCCCCCCCCCCGGGGTTGTGGCGCCGGGATGTGGCCCAGGAGTCTTGTTTTCTGTGCGCCGTACCGTGGTAACTACGCAATACCGCCGTTACTGATTGATAAGAATCGGCAGTGCTTTCCGAGGGCAAACTCCAATGGCATGGCCGTGCAGCTGGCAGCATCCCTGGCCGGCCGCCACCCCTGTTAATATCATTTCGCGGCAGGCCCTCGTTTTCAATAGCACTGTCCCGCTCTTGTGCACCGCTCACAATCCTTACAGTAAGTACTCCGTACTCCGTACGTAACTACCTCTACGCCATGCATGTGCGCCTACCTCGGAATAGCCTGGCGTGGTTGAAGGTGGAGACGATGTAGAAAGCGTGACTGATTGATAAGAAAATCATCACCACTAGCTTCACTCCAGCCCCCCCCCCCCCCCCTTCTCCCCTTCCCCTCCCTCATCCATCTGCGAAACAAGCGCCAAGAAGCTAACAAAGTCCAAACCCCCTTTAACTGAGAGGGGAACTTTTGAATTTTGACCCCATCCCCTCGTGTAACTACCCGCATGTGGCATCCCTTTGGTGAATTCTCCCCGCCGCCGATGTAAAATTTTGTACGGATGGCCATCTCCAGCGAGCGAGCACCTCGTTCGTGAGCCGGGAAGAAGCTTAAGCTGCGACTCTCCCAGTGCTGTGTTTTCGCAACAGCTAGCCTGTGCGGTTGACCGGAGAATGCAATGATGAACATGTGCAATAATCCCGTCGGTGGCACATGCTCATCGTGTCCCACTATTTGTACAATATGGAGTTTCTGCTCCGTACTTTCGCATCGTTTGGGTAGTAAGGTCATGAAATGGCGCCCTCCATCCGCTCCCAGATGCATATGCGCTTATTGCTGCGGACTGTCCTGCTGCCCTAGCTGCGGTAAGAGGAAGAGGTGCGTGAAGCAACAGCTGTTGCCTCGTGCGACCAAAGTGCTCGCCATGGGGGATGATCCTGATGAGACGTCGATATCGCAAGTACCGTTTGATCCTGGGATGATGCGAGCAGATACTAATCCCACCACGTTTGGACATTAATAGCCACAAAGACCTATTATATGTACCCTCTTTAAATACGTCTATATAGAGGCTTTGGTGAGCATCACGTAAGCGCTTTAGGCTGGGCCTACTACCCGCTTTGCCTCCCTAATGCTTATTGTTATAAAACATTTTAATTTTCATTATTATTATTACTTATAATATATATATATAATATAATAATAGTAGTTTCTGGTATTATTAATTTATTTTTATATATATTCTTTAGCTAAAAAGCAAAATTTAAGTATTAGTTCCTAAATAGTATTTACGAGTATTCTTATAGTAAATTTAACAAAAACGCGGTTAACTCAATGTTGTGTATTCTGATTGTATTCCACTTCCAATTCCAGGTTCAGCTCCAAGTCTAAATCTAAAAGCAATCTCTATTACCACTCGCACCCGCCTTGAGAAATGTGCTAGCTTTCATAATAGTTATCCCAATTATAGGCAGCATCGTAAGCCGTGTCGTTGCCGTTGCCTCCCTGAGCTTGATTGCCATTGTCTCCTTGAGCAGCATTATCGTCATCTTGCACATTGAAACCTGAAGCCCACTCCGCTTCCTGAGCGCGGTTGCTTCTGCCATGAGTCTTGGTGTGTTTGGCTTGCAGCATGGATGCGATGTTTTTGCCTCGAGAATTTTTCTGGGAGAGGGGGTCGAATCCAATCAAGCGGCGGCGGCGTTGGAGGGCATCTGCTTGGACGTGGGAGCACATTCGGGTATCTCGCGCGCACACATAACTTAGAAGGCAAGCTTCAGTACAATATACAGAGTCCCTATACGTTCTTGCCTAGCTGCGTGATTATAATCTAACATTATAACATGCCCTGAAACCAAGACAAGCAACACTGCTGTCTAGACGCTGACGTAACAATAAACTCCACCATAGGACCAAATGTATTCTTCTCCATCATGATGATCTTGCCCTTACTTGGCGCGGACTTTCCCTGTTGTTGTGTTAGACCCGATGTTTTTAAAATTAAACTTTTAGTTAATTGATTTCATCCAAGTAACTTTGAGTCACATGGGAGTTATATGGTCCATGCGAGAGCTCAGATGCTCATCGCGACTGTCAGGGCTTTTGAGCCCGACCGTACATCTAGACTCGAGGTTCTATAAGCCAGAAGCAAGACGGCCCAGAGCTGGGAGAACTTGCTCCTCAAAATTTGTGGCCATGATTTGGAGTTGTGGTGGGTAAAAAAAAATGCTGGGTGGTGGATGAGGAGAAGAAGAGAGCGCGTGTGGACGTGGGACCTATTGAGAATTTATAGCTTGCATTGGAAGAGTCAAGACTCGCGTGTCAGAACGTTTTTTCCATTGTATATGCAAGAACTACCTTAATAATTTGGTTGTAAGTTTCATCTGGGAAAGAACAATGACTAGTTTTTCGGAGCACGTCATAAAGTGTCGATTAACTTAATTGTGGGTTGCACAGGGTGTTGTACAAGGTATCGATACCGTTGCGGTCAAAATCTAGTATATTTAATAACCTCTGTCTATCGAAAGAAAGGAAAACAAGTCAAGGTGTACGGCCTAGTAACGCCATATAAATATTGTGGCCAAAAGGTGACCCAGTGACCTGCTCCAAGCGTCCTATTGTGCTTGAGGAGGATTCCAACACTAATACATGCGGTGGCTTAGAAGACAAGATACTTGCTTGCTCTCGGAGTGCGCTAAGAAAGTGTGTATCATGCGGTTTTGATGCTGGAGACGATGGGACCGAGGGCATATATGATGAAATCATCCGGGACTGCCGCACAATTGCCGATCTGGACTGGAAAATGTGTCGTGGATGAACTCGCGCGTCCTCTTTATCCCGTTCCTGCGACACATACCCCTCTTGACAATAACCACTACACTGTCACTCAGGTAGTTGCTGCCAAAGACAATGGCAAACAAGTCTTTCGTACTGCATGCAGTTATTTTCGCCAACCCCAGGTTAGAAGCCGGACCAATTGTTTTGTTGAAGGTACTTTCACTAACATGGCCAGCTCCTGCATCGACTTCCGCGCCACCACGCCCACGTGCGTCGGGCGAGATATCTGGTTGCACATCGTGGTATGCACCGGAAGATTACGATACCTGTAAGAGCATATTGAATATCTTCCAGCTGTCGATCGACCAATTCTATAAGATGAACCCCGTCTATTGGAAGCGACTGTACTAAGATGGCCCTCGGTACATACTACTGCATCTCCACGCAGCCGCATGGCGGGCCACCTCCTAGTGATGCGCCGACTACCACCACGAGCTCGACCCCCCCAGCTGGCGCCACTCCTACGCCGATTCAAGATGGAATGGTGAAAAACTGTGACAAATTTTACAAGGTGGTTACCGGTGACGGCTGCT
Source organism: Conoideocrella luteorostrata (assembly GCA_032433595.1). Classification (NCBI taxonomy): domain Eukaryota; kingdom Fungi; phylum Ascomycota; class Sordariomycetes; order Hypocreales; family Clavicipitaceae; genus Conoideocrella; species Conoideocrella luteorostrata. The sequence goes on from JASWJB010000525.1 coordinate 7,084, forward strand.
ATAACCTTGCCCAAGATAAGGGTATCAGCCTCGACGACTTTTACAAGTGGAATCCTGCAGTCAAGAATGACTGTACTGGGCTGCAGGCAGGCTACTACGTCTGCATCCACGTGAAGGGTTAGATGTATTAGACTTTTGACGGGGCTACAGTTGGTTCAACGTGGGCTGGGAGAATTAATTTGAGGTTGGCAGTCAGTACCAGCTTGACTTCAGGCCCTCTATCTGATGCTACCCATCATGTGTCCCGTATCTTTTGCATGGTTACAATTTTGCCTGTATTTATTCTGAAGGAGATGTTCTTTTAAACATTCATTATGAAGACCGACGCATAAGCTCATCTTCTGGATAAAATCCAAGTTTGATAAGTGTGTCGTGATCAGCATTTGGACGCTCATATGCAGGGTCAAACTCATCCTTGACCACCCCAACACCTACCGGCACGAGGTTGTTGCCCCATTGGATGGGATTTTGTCCTCCGTGATACAGAAATTCGGAGACCTCTTCGCTGAACCAAATCCCTCGGGCGGGCAAATCAACTGGGCCATACAGCAGGCCAACGACGGCCTTTGGCCGCGCGGCTGGGTCCCTGTTCTTCCACTCTAGCCTCGCATTCATCTCATAGAGCAAATTTTGAATACTGTCCTCAGGCGTTTCGACAAATTGTAGGAAGCTCAGCTCCACAGACTGCAAGGTCGAAGGGAGGGCCGCGAGCGCCGACACGACGTCTTTGCTCTGCACTTGCAAGTTAGACAGCCCGAAATGTCTTAGCCGCTTCCACTGATCCAAAGGCAAGATGGAGCAAAGAGGCATGTACCGCGTGGTGGCTGTTTTTGGCATCCAGGCAACTGCACCCATTTTCTCATCGGACCGCAAATAAAAGTGTTCCAGGTCAGCTGCCTCGGCAAGCAAGCTTCGGAAATAGCCATTAGTAAGTGAGCCCCAACCGTCTCGCATTAAGCCGCCCACCATCAACGGTAGATCCAGGCGGCTAAAGCCAGGTTGTCGCAGGATAGCAGCCCAGTTGTCATAATCTGGGCCATCTTGTGCAAACATGTGCGGATTCACACCAGTATCTAGACCATGTACATCAATGACAAGCTCTAGTAACGAGGGGATATTGCCATGCCGGAGACTATCCGCCACCGTTTGAAGCACGGAGAGCAAGCCTCGCCAATCCCAGTGATTCGCTGCCACTTGGCCGTCCGAAGCACCTATAGCTGGGGTCAAGGGGTTAGGCGGCCCAACGCGAGTTGTAGGCCAGCCTCTTGGTAAGGGATAGTTGAAACCGTCGGGGAGTAAACGGATCATCGGAGTACGGTAAAGCGGAGTGTACAGATAGCCGTGGGTGGCGGGTGTGACTGTGATCCTTCGAAGGGCCGGAAAACGTGTGAGGCCATACTTGAGGACATGTATGTCGGCGCCAGTAGCGATCATTTCGTTCTGCTCACTGACCAAGGAGCAGTATGTGTCCAGGACGACTTCCCAAGGCAGCTCTTCTGAGGCCATTCTCTTCTGATATACATGCTGGGGCAGAGTTGGCTCATCACCTGCATTCCGGTCTCGTAGTATTTCCTTGTTTGCGTTCCGCGCAGCCCGAAACCTTGACTCAAAGCTATATCCTGCGTCGGCGTCATCATCTGAAACGAGCTCCTCGGCATCAGCGTCTCCCTCATCTGGATATTCGTGGATATAATGTTTCCAGTTTTTGAAGTCTCCGAGGCGGGCATCGTCGTAGATGATCTCTTGAATTTGAAGCCGAATGGTGGGATGATCTGCCACCGCGCAAAACACTCGTAGGTTGACCGGGTTTGGTGAGAGGAAAACGCGTGAGAATCGAAGCCGCACGATGAAGCTGGCCGTGGAGCACGTCAGGCGCAGGTTCCCGATGTCTGTGTTTGTGAGGTGGGAGTAAATTGAGGCGAGAAGTTCTGGAGGAAGGCGGAAAAGAGCAATAGACTCGGGCGGCGGCCCGCACAGTAAATCATTTATGTCCATGGCCTGGAGATTGCTCTGGCAATGCTATGTATATACTGTATGCTGCTAGGCAATGGCGATAGTGGAGGGGGGGTTAATTGTTTACAGCGGAGGCTCAGGTACAGTCAGGCTGCGGAGTGGCGGCGAGCTGTGCTAACTATTTATGTCACGTAAAATTGGCCGACCATAGTCGTGGTTGGTGGTTGGTGGTTGGTGGTTGGCTTACAACTACGCCTTTACGGGCTTGACAGTGTACGTTACAGGCCGAAGACACGCCAGTAATTGTGCCGGGCTACTGGGCTCAGGTGGCGTAACTGGACAAGGCACCGAATCAAATTCAAGCTTGAGGCAAGGTGAGATTACTAGTAAACTTTATAGTTATATAAAGTTTTATTATATTTTTACTTACTAGCTAATTATTAGAGCTAAAATTTTGCAAAATAGTACTCCGTACGGAGTAGATTTTACTCATATGTACGACTAGACTAGAAATGGCAATGGGGCTCCAGCGTACCACCGACGCTGGCTAGGCAGCTAGGCCATAACTTGCCCCACTCTGGACCATCGCATCAATAGGTTGGACCTGAGATTTCTCTGGGACCCCACTCACCTCCGCATGTTGCTGGCTAGGAACATGGGACTTCCGGCGAATAGCGACGCGCATGGCGGACCACGGAGTGCCCCAATTTCCAGTAAAGCTTGGAACTCGGAAACATGCAGAACATCTCGTACACGAAATAGTGGGATGCAACAATCTCAATAAAACCTACAGCTAAGCTCGTTGCGAATCCTAGCTAGTTAAAAAAAAAAAAAAAAAACAGTTGTTAAGATGAGAATAGCTACTGTCAGGAAAGTCAGTGCGGTAAATAGCTAGATATTGGATAACGGAGGTAAAGGACATAAGGGAACTACCGGAAGTAAAGGAAATACCGGGGATATGGAAGATATTGACAGAAGAGCTATAAGGGAAACATTTCAAGAAGCATCTACATTGTTCATCATCATCAGACATCATCAAATTTAAACTGAATCCCTTCTAATCCGACCGATTTCCACTGTCGTAATTACTCGTGGACGCACATAACGCGACAACAGTAGTAGTAATCTTCGGCATTATTACCTCGTCTTCGTGCCTGTCCTTCGGCCAAAAAGCAAAATCCAGGTGTCATTTCCTGGATGGTGTCTGCGAGTATTCTTGCATTGTGCACTCTGATTCCATTCCAATTCCAATTCCAAATCTAAAATCAATCTCCATTACCACTCGCACCCTCCTTGAGAAATGTGCTGGCTTTTATGAGAGTTGTCCCTGTAAGGTTCTGGCGCGCGCAGCGCGTAGGCCTTATAAATAGGTGTAAGGTGCAATGCAAGTAGTCGCTTGCATTGATGGATCTTTTTGGTCTATTGGGGTAACAAGCACACCTACTTGTTATCTTACAGTCCCAATCATAGGCAGCATCGTGAGCCGCGTCGTTGCCGTAGCCTCCCTGAGGTTAATTGCCATTGTCTCCCTGAGCAGCATTATCGTCATCTTGCACTTTGAGACCTGAAGCCCACTCCGCTTCCTGAGCGCGGTTGCTCTTGCCATGAGTCTTGGTGTGTTTGGCATGCAGCATGGATGCGATGGTTTTGCCTCGAGATTTTTTCTGTGAGCGGGGGTAAATCCGTCAACTGGGGACAGAAGGCTTCGCTGAACATTGTCGACTAGTACAACGCGATTTTCATGCAGGTCAGTCAGTGGTAAAATTACAATAAACTTCTTATTTATATCCAGACAGTTATGTCCTGCATAATAACATCGGCGAATATTGCGTAGCTTGCAGACATTATAGTATATCTCGGCGTTAATTAATTTGTGGTGCTCGGCTTTACCCCGCCGAAAATTTAGCAAGCAGTAATGATGTTGCGTTATGAGCACTTTGAGCAATTTGTTGGCAGTGGAAATTGATAGGAATAGAAGGATTTTAATTGATTGATGATTCTGACCTTCCTCGAATGCCCTGAAGCCCTCCTACTTATAGCTCCTTCTGTTGGGTAATACAAAACATGACATTAACTTGCTGAAAGAACATTTAGTGAGCTCACACCTTTGCGCTATGGCGCAATGGATATTCAAGTTGACACCTGCCTTCCTTCCGTATCTCCCTTAACTCTTTAATATCCAGTATCTCAGACATCCCTATTATTCAACACACTGACCTTCCTGACGGGAGCTATTCTCGTCTCAACAAGTGAGTGGTGGTCAATATGCTTCCTGTCGTAGCTGCCGGACAGAAATTGGATCGATAACTTCTCCTGGCAAACGTAAGTGGTAGATGGCATCACCGTTTTGTTTGATGACTGCTTGTAGCTGCTCGTTTTCGATTCGGAGGAATAAATCTGGGGTAACCTTCTTCCAGGATTCTACCACTTCGTAATTCAGCTCAAAATGCCATGTTCCGCGCCACGTCAGGGTAGCTTGCTGGTTTGATCTGTCCCTTTGATAGATAAGCGAACAGGCATCTCCTCGCTTACTGTTCCAAAGTATCAATCGTTCAAGTTGCTTCATCTCTTGCGGAAACGAGCTCGCGTGGCTTAAGAAAGAAGCAATCTTATTTTGGGATTCTCTTCTGAGGACGGACGCCGTGAGTGTGAGCGATCGCAACTTGTGGCAGCAATAAGTTGACTGCAAAGAGTCCAAAAATTGTCGGGCATCAACCATGAAGGAGATCGAGAGATGCTTGAGGTCACAACTCCTCAAGACCAGGGCTCTGACCAGCTCGGTACCTGCGGTCACGTTATCATCGATGACTTGCTCGAACAGAGGATCGCGGTGCATTGCCGACACAAGCTCAGAATTAGGATCCTCGAAGATTGAGAGCATTTCGACGTGAATCGGCAGAGCGTCTTGAATCACGGATGCAAACTCTGCAAGTAAATGATTAGGTCGTTGATCAAACAGTTGGTACCTCAACATACCCTTATCACACGCAATCTTCCAAGTGCTGCGGCAAGCGCGCCATGGCTCGTAGACCATACTTTGTAGCCGAGGAAGCTTCTGTAGCAATAGCCTCAGAACTGGTGGTATGATCTGCCGCCGACATTCTCGACGTATGACAAGCCGCGTCACTGCGTGGACCTCCGGGATGCTCTCCGGGAGACTCAAGCATATCGGAGCGAAAAGACGGGACATAGCGTCTGCAGAGGGACTCTCTATCTGCCGGCCATCAATCCAGCCGTGTTTTGGGTCATGCCATCTGGTGGGAGCCTCTTGCTGCTGCTGCTCAGATTCTCCATCGGTTTGGGCGTCTAGTCCATAATTTTTGAACCAGTGCTCCGAGTCGCTAGGTGAGAAGGTGTTAAGCTCTAACACAAAGCGGTCTGTCGTTTTCCAAGCACTTAAGATAGTAAACAGTTTCTGTATCGAGGCTCTGAAAATGGCGCTATGCTGCGAACGACGCGCACTTGATTCAGGCCATTGACAAGAGCGACATGAGTATCGTGGTAGCTCAATATTCAGCCGAATTTGACGAACAAGACCCGCGGTTCGAGTGGTCATATGGGGAAGTTGCTCTAGGCATGGTACCTGTAATTCTAGTCGGTAGAAATTCTGCGGCTCAATGAATGCCTTCCATTCTGAGCAGACAGCCGCACAGGAGCCGCGAGACCCTTGGCGCGAGACGACCTCAAGTATTTGTAGCCTAATCTCCGGCGGCAACAAATTCCAAGAGGAGCCTGACATCGTTGTTCGCCTTCTTTCTATGACTATTATGGTGGCGGGAAGTTAAGTCTACACCAGATTAAGTATATTCAGGACTGCCTGGTCTTGTGGCTGTGGTCGGCGGTGCAGCTGTGCCGTCGTCACCTCAAGTCTTGCGAGTCGGTCTGGTTGAGGTTGCGGGGGCGGATGTTTTTGACCATAAGGGCGAGGGGCATGGAGGGGACTTATACGTCAAGCCAAGAGGTCAGGCTCGAGCAGTAGTGAATTATCGGCGACGTGTTATTTGTTAGTGGCTTGAGCTACAAAACCTTAATGTTGCTCCTTGTAAAGTCTATGCGCGATTCTACCGATCCTTTATGCTGCAAAACTTTGATTTAGAGGTTCTTAGTAATTAATAACTTAAAGTTCTTAGAGTAAATTTTAAATAAAACCCTTATAATTAATATATTGTATAAGATAACTTGTCGCAAGTGAGCAGCAATGGAAGTCGGTCTCTAAGGCAGTGGAAAAAATATCCTTAATTTCTATCTAATTAACGGGAATTCGGCTGCTATTTATCTCTACGATATTTCTTCTTTTGTGCATTTATTCTATTCTATTAATTCTAACAATATCGTAGGTTTCCGGCGATATTATCCGTTTCTAGTAATGTTAAATTTCTTATGCGGGGCGCATTCCTTAGCATTGTTTAATTCTAATAATATTAAATACTTCTAGTTATATAATTTTATTAAATTTAAATGCTTTTAGTAATATTATAACTTTTACCTTAATTTATTTTCTTCTTCTTAGATAAACATAAACACTTATTAATATATTATATTTGAAGCCTATAATCTAGATTATTGCATAACCCTGTGCAACCCACAGAAGGAGAGACGAAAGAAGTTTTTATAGTAGGTGATAATTGTTAAGGACTCGAGCTTAAGCTCGCGTACCTACTCCGTACAAGGCGCGTTGCTGACGCAGAGTGGAGGGACAAGACAGGCGTACCCCTGTCAGGGGCACACCGCAGCGCGTTAGCTTAGCAGCGTAGAGAAGATAGGAAGGGAGCTTCTTGCTCCCTCTTCTCCCTTCTCTCTCCTTAAGCTTATAGATATTACAATTGACGCTTGTTTGTAGATGCCCCAAGGCCAGTTTATTACATTCTATAAGCTTCACTTGCACATAACAATGGATACAGGTGAAGGCTACTTAACACTACACCAGCGATTAACGTCCCCAGGTAGCTTAACCGATAAGTTCAAAGGATTGCGAGACCTTGTCCTCCAACAGCAGGCACAAATCGCTACGCTTATAAACCTCCTCTAGGAATAGCTCGGTAGAAATGCCGGCCTAGGCCAGCCGGGCGCACCTAGTCCTAATCCCTTAGGCCACTAGCTAGCACCACTGATGAACGGCGGAAGCATATTGGCCTTAATTAAACGAAAACTAATCCTTGCGGGCCCCCCTTTCGATAGTAATAAGTCACTCTTTGCGGCCTGGAAATTACTAATGGCATATAAGTTACAGGTAAACTAATAATTTATTAGAACACAGTAGGACTAGTGGATATTCCTTTACTAAAACTTATCCCTAAAAGTCTAGGCATAGGTAGCACCCACCTTTAAACAAGGCGCTTAATGTAACTATAATATAGATGTCTTCTTGGATTATTTAGAATCTATGTTCGTAGATTTACATTAGGAGGAGGCAGCCTTATTGGCTCTTTAATACCTAAAGTAATAAAAAGGAGAAAGCTTTATAATATTCTTTATATAATTTAAATAGTAACTTATGCTAGCGGGAGGCGCACGCTAGAATAATAACCTAAAGTTAATCTAGCTCTAGGAGGCAATTTCCTAGGAACTCTAAGAACGCAGCCTTAGATAAGATATCCCTAGGGATAATTACCTCCTTGCTATTAGCTAATATAGAAGTATCGCGACTGACATTAAATTGTACTGCCTTAAGTAAAAACACTTAATAAAATAAATATAACCCTTACCCACGCTAGAAAATAACTAGGATTAGGATAATAACGTAGCAATAATAGGCGTAAACATAATAAACATAAAACTATAACAGAAAAAAGGGAAATAAAAACAGAAATAACTAGAGGGAGGATACCTAGCAAGGAAGCAGAGAGCACCTTAGGTTACCCCTGAAACTATATAAGAATGTTGTAAGTTAGGAGCCTGTATTTATTGCGGAGGACTTAACCACTGGCGGAGTTAATGTAACCTCTAACCCACGTAACCTCTATAGGCATAGTCCTCCCTAAACATATACTAAATAAACAAAGATAGAGAGGTCTAGGAGTTATCTAGCGATAAGTCAGAAAATAGAATGCCCCTGCACTAAGTCTTGTGCTAGGGGCTTTAAAGTCCTATAACAAAATAACAAGCTCTTTAAACATTATATTTCAGAAGGAATACTAGGATATATAAGCAAGAATAGACTAACCGCTGTTTTTAGTTCTAGTCCTTATTAATTTAATCACTTTTATTAATGTTTAAGTGGATAATAGGTGTGACTATTATAGGGCTATTAGTGAGTCGCTTGCCTAGTGGCTACGCTTAGAGCTTATTCCCCTCTTAAGGAAACAGGAAGTTAAGACTATAGTAGAAATAAAATAAAAATATAATTTATCTAGAGAGATAACATTAGTTATAATATATATTGTAAAAACTATTCTAGACTTTAATGGGTAGCGCTGCCTAGTGGTGTGGTACGTTATCCTGGGCCTAGCCTAAGATGTAATCTTAGGGATACCTTAGATAGCACACCACAACGTGACACTACACGCATGCTAGAGAGAACTTATAATTAGAATAGCCTAGAATATACATATTATAAAAACCTTACGGAGACAAAAAGTGTTACGTGCTGGTTCTAGCACGTTACGTGCTAGATACGGCCAGTGGGATGCTAGACGTAACACGTTGGTTATCTATATTAGCTATAGTATTAGTATTATTAGTATTTAGGTAAAGGAAAGCAAAAACAAAGCAATAATAAGTTAGATCTCAGATGGTTATAAGGTTATTATTAATTTTATCTACTAATGGGCAAGATTTAATCTTTTATAAGTTAAATCTGTCACGTGAGTAACTAGTATAGCCTATGTTAGGTCTAGCTATTTATTCTACGCAATAAGTGCCGCGCAATATAAAAAGAAAATAACTATCCTAGTTACGTAAATACTAAACCTTACCCCTTTTATATTAACTTTATTAATTAAAAATATTAAAATAACCCTATGCCCTTTATTATAAATATAGTATTAAATCTATTTACTTATTTATTAATCTTAGTAGGGATAATATAGTGTTATTACTATTATAAAAAATAAAAGTAATAAAGTAAAAGTTTCTCTTAACTAAATTTAATATAGCCTTAATAGATTTTATTTATTATTTTAGTAAGTTTATTCTTAATTAAATAAAATTCTAATTATAAAACAAAATTCTAAGCGTAAATAAGGCCTTAATAGTATTATAGTATAAATAATCTTAAGTAATCTAAAATCCTTACTAATTAATTAAGTCTTATACTCTTATTAATTACTTTTACTCTCTTTTTAAGCTATTCTCCTTTCTTATTATATTTTTTTTTTTTACTATTTTCTTTGCTTTTTCCTTAACTATATTACTAAACTTTAGTTACTTTACTAATGCCTTAGTTTATAACGCTAGTATTACTAATTTTCTCCCTATTTTTAACTATTTTTAAGCTAAAAATAGTGTTTTTTTAGTAATTAATAAAGATTAAGTAATAAGTAACCTCTTTTATTTTCCCTTCTAGCTATATTATTTAAGAGGCTTAAACTTATTATTATTAAATTCCTTTACTATATTATTAAGCTTATTAGTAAGAGCAGGAGAGGCTATGCTTAGCTTAGCTAGCCCTAAAATTACCCCTAGGGATATTAGTACTAGTAGCGTTAAAGCTAGCGTTATTTATACTAAAGTTATTCTTAAAGGGCTTAGTAAAAGCATAGGAAATAGCGTTATAAATAGCCTAGTAAGAAACTATAGTATAATAGTTAAAAATAGTAACCTTTAGCCTAAGAGAGTTAAATATTAGTCTAAGAGCGCTAAGGCCTAAGCTATAAACGCTAGAAACTAAGCTAAGAATACTAAGGTTAGCGCTAAGAGAGGCGGTATTTATTATTATTTTATTACCTATATATTCTTAAGAGCAAGAGTATAGTCCTTTTAGCTATCTTTTAGTAAGGTAACCTTTTATTTTAATTCTTATAGCTTTATATATACTATTTCTATGTTCTTTTTTACTGTTTCTATAAGCTAGTGTATATCCTTAGTTATTTCTTTAAATATCATGTGTATTTTATTTAATTTTATCTTCTTTATAGCTAGTTTTAGCTTTTCTTATATTATTATTAGTTTATTAGTTTTACTTACTAATTTTTAAAGGCAAAACTAAATATTATCCTTATAAGTGTTAAATAGTTTAAAACTTATATAAGTATTAACGTAAATAGCAATATTTCTAAGCTTTTCTATAAGGTAATTAACCTTTTTTCTTAATATCCTAAGGGCTTTACTATACTTATATACTATAGTGTTATTAGTTTTAGTTATTCCTTTAGTAGGAATAGTTATAATTTACTATAAATTAGCTTATTTAATAGTAAAAAGGTAACTACTTATAGTTCTATTAAGTATACTATATAGTTATAAGAAACAGGATACTAAAACCTTCTCTTATAATAGTAAAGCTACTAGGGAAGTTATATAAATAACCCTTGTTTAGTTTTTAAGGTAACTACTCTTAGTAAATGTAATTATAGTATTCTTAGTCTTGTTTTTAGCCTATTAAGTCACGCTTATCTTAGATAAAGTAAGCAAGTAGATTAGCTTATGTTTTTAATTATTAGCTTTAGCCTCTTTCTTAGTGTTTTTATCCTATATTACGTAGTTCTTATTTATCTTTTATAATAGCTTATGTTTATATATAATAATAAGTATAGTTATACGCTAAAGTAAATATAAAGGGTTTTCTAGGATAATGCTTTCCTTTAACTTATTTAATAATGCCTTATAAGTAGTAAATTCTAGCGTGTAAGTATAAAGTATATCTTATACTATTTATTTATTTTTCCTATTATATTAGTAAACTCTAAAAGTTTTTTTATTAAGATTAACAAGGAGCTATTACAGGAGATTATAAATATATTTAGTATATTCCTAGTAACTTAGACTACCCTTTGTCCCTATAGCATTATAATTATTCCTAGGTTAGGTAGCTAATTTACTAAATCTTATAGTAGCGTAGGAGAGGGTAACTCCCTTAGGCTTAGCTTTATTACTAAAAGAGTTATAGTAAGTCTTATATTTTATTTTATTAATACTTTTATTATTATTAATATTATTCTCTTTTTTATTAGATTCTTCTTTATTAGATTTATTAGGGATTTAAATAAAAGTAGCTTATTTTCCTTTTCTAGCCTTAATAGTTTTAGTATTAATAGCCTTAAATCCCTTTTTAAAGGAGGTGGAATTATTTTAGGTAATTAATTCCTTCTCTAGAGTGTCTTAGTTAATTAATTCTTTCTTAGGAGTAGCCCTATTTACTAAGTTTTTCTTAATATTAGCTATATTTACTAAGTTCTTCTTAAGATTAGTTATTTTCTTTATATAGGTATTATTATTAGTTCTTAAAGCTACTAGGTTTAGGTCTTTAAGGAGAGCTTTTATATTATATAGCACTAGAAGTAAATTATCTATAATTAGATTATTAATAATTAAATCCTCTATAGCTATGCTTATTATTAAATTAAGAGTAAGGATTTTAATAATAAACTTTAATATAAACTAGCTAATAATTAATATAAGGTATAAGGAAAAGCCTATATATTACTATAATAATATAATCTTAATAAGGAATTACTTATATTAGTAATAAGAGGCTAATTATAGTAGCAAAGCTATTATAAGCATTACCTAATAAGGTTATAAAGTAAGGGTTTAAAGTGGTTAAAAAGTAAGAATATAAAGTAAGCCCTTAGCTATAAGTAGTAAATATATACACTATAACTTAAATAACCTTAGGCACTTACATTATTAATCCTAGTATTTAGTTGCTTACTTTTAATAGTCTTTATCTTAATTAATTAGGTATTAGTCCTAATACTTATTAACTATTTCTTTAGTATTCTTATATAGGTTAAATTTAGTAATCTATTAGTTATCTTTAGTAATAAATTCTTTCTATTTAACTAAAAACTTAACTTAAGGCTTATTTTTACCTTATTTACGCTTAATTTAGTAAGTTATAATATATTTAATTTCCTAGTAATTTATAGTTTCCTCTCCTTTAAGGGTAATAAGTAGTAGCAAAGGTATTAATCTTATAAAGGGATTTAGTCCTTAGGCAGGTTTCTAGAGATATATAGCTAATACTATAGGATATACTCTTAATTTACTAGGAAAGTTAAGTTTATATGCTAAAGAGTTAATTTTTTTAAGCACTTTATAGGGTCTAGCTTTGCTAGGTAACTACTTTTTCTTAGGTTTACTAGGTAAGTAGTATCCTTTATATAGTTATAAATACACTATATCTCCTGCGTTAATATTAATAGGTTTATGCTTATTATTATACTATATTTTAGCGAAAGCTATAGCTATAGTAATTATAAGCTACGCTTTATAC
>JASWJB010000526.1:0-19377 GCA_032433595.1 Conoideocrella luteorostrata
GCTGTTACCCCGCAGTGAAGGGTTTGCTAGCTGCATGCTGTTCTCCTCCCATAGGCTGAGGTGCGTCACTAGACTCACGACATCACGTGGCTTCTGAATGCCCTCACAAGTAGTAGTCTCTGACAAAGAGTCCTAGGGGAACGTCTTTTGAACACAAGAGAGAGGGTCCTCGGAGACGATCACATCGACACCCTTCAAAGCATGACAGACCTGGAATCGACGTATTACCTCCTAGGCCAGTGGACTGAAGCAGAGGAGTTACAGCTGCAGGTATTAGAGACGAGGAAAAATATCCTAGGTGCTCAGCATCCAGAAACATTAAAGAGCATGGATAGTCTGGCCCAAATGTACAGGGAACAACGCCGATTAAGTGATGCAGAGGAATTACAGACGTAAACTACAAAGTTGAGAAAGTGGTCGAAAGAGAGAAGTATCTGTTGGAATCCTGCCGCCAAGCACAATAGGAAGCACAGAGCGCGTCACGTGGTCACCTTTCAGCCACGATATTTATACGACGATATCGTGCCTCCCACCTTGACCTCTTTTCTTCCTCTTAGATAGACACAGAGACTTATTAAATATATTCAATTTGAAGCCGACGATCTAGATCGTTGCACAACCCTGTGCAACCCACAGTATCCCAATCGCAAACTATTATTTAGTGCCTTTCGCAACAACAGCAGAACCGGACCAAGTCACAAAGTGTATTAGTCGCTTGATAGGATGTAAGGTAAAATTCATGTTACATGTATTTCCTATATAGTTTTCTCTGATGTATTATCTCCCACCTCGATATACCACTCAAAACCAGACCCCGGGTCATCTTGTGTTAGGTTCGGAGTTTGGTGCTCATGACACAATTCGGTGCTAGAACTAGAATCTACATGTCAACGTATACGTATGTCAAACTCTTTCATCTTCCTTTCCACCAAATACAAAAGAACTAGCCCGCAGTTCATATGCGTCATACTATTGGAGATACTGTGGCCACCGGTGTCAGTACATTATAAATCACTCGAACTTCATTGTAAGCTACTGTCGTCGCGTAAATTTAGCGTCGCAGATGTCGTCAGCGCCAAGAACAGCCTAAATTAGATCCCCATCTGACGTCGAACGAGCAATAGCCCGCGAGGAGGCCTCCATTTTCATTTGCTAGTTTTTAACACAAAATATAAGCCCTTGTTGAGAGCTCTCTGCCAAAGAATGACACTCCTCAAGGCGCTACCTAACTGGCAAAACACTTGCATGAACCGGTCGTAAAAATGAGCTCTAACTCGGCAGCGGAACATCGTCAACAAACGATCTGGGTACATTCGGAAGCATTCGGCTACGGACCAAGCGCAATAGCATTCACGATTCTACCCAAACTGCGTTATTTACGCGCATCCTCGGGCGCAGGATTGTCGCTCGAGTACATTGGACATGGGCACACTCTCGAATTGAACACGTCCCCACCGTGGGATAATGTGCATGTTTGCAACATATCCGACACAAATGGCAAGAAATTACTCAGGCATCTCATTGATGTTCATCGCCCGTCAATCATCATCAGCGTCGTCGACGAACCATTTGCGGCTTATGTATCAACACTCAAGTCGGTGAAGCTCATCGTCATGGATCCAATACTTTGGTATTGGCCGTCAATTCCTGATGCCTGGAGGGCGGCAACAAAGTTGATAGCATTGGACTACGTTGGTGTACGGAAACGAGTTCATGAGGACCATTTGCAAAATGCGGTTGTCGTTCCGCCTCTTGTACCGACCAGATCTGGCTCCGCATTCATAGGCCCTAAAAAAGGCACGTTGGTTAATCTTGGCGGCTTGCAAAATCCGTTCGTTTCCTTTGCTGATAATGTTGCGTATGCTCGTCTGGTAGTGAGCGCTATCAAGACTGCAATTGCAACTCGAAGTCGTCCCGAAGACCACCCATTGCAATGCTTAGTTACGCAGGAGCTCAGTACCAATCTTGACATGGAATGTGTTACGTCAACCACTCCGGATCATGTAAGGACGCTGTTGGCACAATGCGAGACTGCTTTTCTCACATCAGGCCTGGCGAATATGTGCGATGCTGCTGATTGCGGCGGCCGAGTCATCTTTCTGCCTCCGACGAACCAAACGCAGGGTATGCAGCCAAAACTACTAGAAGAGGAGCTGGGTTGTTCGATTGCTCGAATAGATTGGCATGAGGCAAATGTTACTATGGCCAAGGTCGACTACGTGTCCGCTGGCGAGGAGGATTGCTTCTCCCTGATCCAACGCCAACAGAATGCTCTCATAAACGACAATCAAGCTCAACAGAGATTTCTACAACTTATTATTACGTCTTTTGAGGTCCCAAATCACAGTTCGAAGATGCTTGGCAAGCTTTTTCCGGCTTTCGGTCGCGATGACGGAACTTTAGTTGCTAGCGCAATTGCTGGGGCGGACGCTGGATTTACATTGCAAAATCCCCCGGCGTCACTAAGTCCGAGTACACGATAGAGGCTCTCTACCGCCATAAGTATTTGCCTAGTTAGGGTTTGCCATCATTGAAATACTCACAAGGACCCTTGTCTGCATGGACACGGAATACAGTATTGTCTTTGATAGATGATGCTATCGCACCGGAGCAAGAAGAAAATTTGAGGCATGTACTGGCGGGAAAGAAGGACAATAGAATGTTACAGACAATATTATTCACGCTATTAGGAACGAGAGCCACCTATTGCTGAAGCTTGTGACTTTTAACTCGGAGAATTCCAGACAGTAAGAGTAAAGACCTACAATATTTAGTTTTGGTTTTAACTTGATATTATTGCTCACATATAACTGCTCAACTACCGTTTGGATATCTAATACAATTTAGACCTCTTAATGATGCAGTGAATCTTCTGCTTCCGCATCCTTTTAGCTGCAAGGTTACGGAACTTTCTTGACCAATATACTCATTGCTCTTGTTCTATGTGGCGCCCTGAATGGTACTCCATTAACGGCATTGTCTGACTCACACGTCGCCACACGACGCCACACGTCGCAAATCCGTGACTGTAAATGACGAATTATTGGTTAATATTGTCCGTGTAGAACCCGGACGCGCTCGGCCAGCTAGCGCGTTTGACTTAAAAATGCGGGAAGATCCAACAGGCACATGCTCCCTTGTGATTACCAGACTAAAGGAAGAGCCTCAAAGCCTCAAGCCATGTGTGCCTGAATGCTGAGGCTGCCACATGATAACGATTTAGTAGCCTCAATACTTTTCATCAACAGAATTTCACTGCAAGTCGGCTCGAGCACGTCCGTCTCGGGTATGAGGTCTATTTAAACGCGGATAAATTGTGATCGCTATGTCCCCTGTAGAAGTCACATTCCAGGTTGGTAACCCTTGATAAGACCGTTTTCTTTCGTCACAGGCTATATAAAATGCCTTATTCGCGCTTTTCGCGGGGAGCTTCACCATTTTTTGCATTTTGTGATACCCCGACTGTTGATTTGTCAACGCGAAACAAATACACACAACGCACATACGTTAATGTCTAGCCCGTGCCCGGCAATGCAAATTTGGTCCAAATTCAACAATTAGACAGAGACCTAATTTAACAGATAGGTGAGAACCCCCTTTATGGCTAATTATGCAATCTATTGTGTGGGCGGAAAGGAGCCTCTAGGGTGGCTGAAATGCATTCACGTGAGGTTTTGGACTTGGCCAAATTGTTCAGATTAATTAATCTAGCGATAAGAAGGGGGCTTAGCACGCTTGCTGCAGTGGCAAGAATCGAATCAAGAGATATCCCCGTGCTCAAGAATTGTATCTTTGTTCAAAGTTTTGCTCCAATGCCTATTATGATTGAGTTGCTTTATTGAAGTGCACAGTAGCTCGATAATCTTTAGGCAAGCTATAAAATCATTTAATCTTATCACACACAAGGTCTCTACAAATTAGCTAAGGTTTCTGCTAGAACTTTTCACAGAATTTATGCTGCGTTGCTAGTTGTGCGTTAGACACCGGTATTCGTGAGTTAGTGTGCTTTGGGTCGACAAACTATCTAGGTTGGTCAAGCCCAATATCATCCTTGGGCAAGTCCGGCATCTGGTAGAGGACAATTTCTGTCCACACAGCAGCTTTTCGTATGTGTCGTTTCCAAAAATTGTTACTGCATCTTCTCCTCCCAGAAGAGAGTAATAAGAGTAAAATCAGTATATGAAATGCTACCAATGGGCTGGCCTGGCAAAACTTGGCCATTAGATGCATCAGAGTCTTAGAGATTACTCTAAAGGGGTCAAATGATTCAAAAGTTGAAGTGTTTATTTTGATAGGCCTGGAAGCGGCTTGCGTAGGAGTAAGTTCATTTCAGAAAGACAATAGGATTGTATACTTTCGTAATGGGAACATAGCTAGAGTGCGAAAAGCCTAAGAGAAGAAAGGTGAAAACCAGCCCGAATATAGCGTTCGCCGACACTAAACCAATATCGAGGACGTACATACTGCTTACAGTCGCTTTTACTCTCGTCGAGTTGTATGAAAGATGGGTAGAAATGCGCTAGCTGCCGCGGAATCCATTTGGCCCACCCGCTCCAAATCAGAAGACTGATAAAATGAGGAGAGATGCAGCGTGACCCTCGCAACGGCTACGAAGGCGCCCGGTCGAGATTTGGCCAAGTCGGGGTACAGCATGATCCACCTTTTAAAGCTGCTTCAGGCTGAGTTAGATTTAGCCAAGCAGACTGCAGCATGCTGGTGTGGCTTGGCTGCCCCATGGGTGGTGTGATTCTAAGAGGCTGAGATAAGAAGAGCGGATTTAAGGCGATCATGCTACGGCCGGAAACATTTCACGTGTTGAACAATTTCAAATCTGAGCGGTAAAGCAGGTTTTGCTCAGGATCGTGCC
Organism: Conoideocrella luteorostrata; assembly: GCA_032433595.1. Classification (NCBI taxonomy): domain Eukaryota; kingdom Fungi; phylum Ascomycota; class Sordariomycetes; order Hypocreales; family Clavicipitaceae; genus Conoideocrella; species Conoideocrella luteorostrata. The sequence continues at coordinate 4,868 of JASWJB010000526.1, forward strand.
TTCAGAACCGTGTTTCCATGTTAGCTGCCCACCATTAACTAAAACTATTAAAACCTGGAAGTGTGTGAATGATTCCGTCGACCCGGGTGTCAAAACTATCGAGGAACTAGGCCCTCAGCACAAAGCTGACGCCCGGAGAACACGGATCAATCTGCAAGCATGTAGAGCCAAGGCTAACACGTGAGCAACCATCAGAGCCGCTCGTCGCACCAGGCCCCTGGGATGGATTATGCAACTGAATGATCATCCTGGGCAGAAAGTAAAGCTCGTGTTTGCCCCATGCTCACCACCTACATATTCACGTTTCAATGAAACCGCCTCGGACACACGGATCCAGCGGATGACCAGAGTTGTATATGATCTGACTCTGCCGAGCGGCTGGGACTACTGAGGCAGCAAGCAGGCAGGGTTGGTGCGGACCAAGCTTTAGCGGAACATATCGGTTCCAAGATCTACCCGACTTTCACGCATATGTCAAGTCGATCCCACGGGCAACCCCGGAGTAACTTTACAGACTTGCGACTGGCTCCAAGGCGCCCGCACTAGACACTAACCCGGGAAAGTTATCGAATGTCATTGCGGTCATATCACGCTGTTGATTTGATGGTGTGGCATGGACCACACAATGTCGGCCATGGAGGGAGGGAACAGAGTTACTCTTGCCTACAGGACACGACTTGGGTGGCAAATTCTTGGCGCCTTTGCTCACAGAGTGTGCAAACCAGAAAAGCTGATTTATGCATAGTTCCCCCACGGGAAGTCATCATCCGACGAGTCTGACCGTGGAGAAAGTAGCCGCTAGCAGCTGCCCCAAGAGGTTGGGGGCTTTGCTTGAGTGCATCACCTTTCTTTTCTTTATAGGGTCCATGGGGCGTAGGTGATTAATATGCAAATCTCATATTGCAGTCATTACTGCTATTTAGGCCGTAGCTGAGACTTGAGGCGTCATCGCGGCCTGTTTTGCCAAAAGGCCCCAGCAAAATTACTGGTCATGACAAATTCAATAAACACGAAGCACTGAAAACTCGAAAGCGACAAGCTGGCCATAATCACCGAACGGCGACAAGCGTTCACAGGGACGCTAAGGAACAAAATTGGACTTTCAACGTGTTTCCACATCAACTCTAACTAATTGGAGCGTTCTCTGCGCCAACATGACCACATAGACAAGATAGTAAAATACAGTCATTAAAAGACGTTTGCGCAATCATGTCGACTATATACATAAAATGGGGTAGTTCCAGTACCAAAATCTTTTCGCCGTTAGGACAGACAGTAGAACCCAGCTCTCTTGCCATCCTTTGATGGTATGACCAGCCTCACACGAAATGAGCAGCTACAGCCACCACCAAGGCCCCAGCTGAGCCAAAGAGAGCATATCTAGCCGATAACGAAGGAGATGAACCGCTTGTGGATGAATCGGTTACAGGGTTTGGCGGCCCAAAGTTTACGCAGTTCTTTTCGGAGAAGTCATCCTGAGATTGCTGAAGAACCTTCGTCAGGCCGGCAGACAGCTTGTCGGCAATCACGCGGGCGCCGTGAGGAACCTTGCTGACGACAGACGCGGTCAGAGCCTCGGAGCCATTGACAATGGCGTTGAGTTGAAGGCGGACCACGTCACATTCGCCCAACTTCTTGACCCGTTCTCTTAGGTCCTTTAGGTTCTTGGTAAGATCTGAGCCTAGCTTCGTGAGGGCCTGTACAGGTCTTGTAAGACCAATGGATTCGACGAGAGTCAGCTCGGGCAGGGCGTCAACGACGGGCTTGGCGTCTGTGATCGTTTTGATGAGTGCGTTGGAAGCCAAAAGGAGCGGTGTTGGGTCGTCGGTAGCGTTCTTGACTGTGCTGCCCAAGTTTGTGATATCGGACTTGACGTGGTCCAAAATATCCGTAATGGTCTTGATATCGCGTTCAAACAGAGAGCGAGAGGGTGGCAGGCTGGCCAGGGCCCCGGCGGCGAGGCACGCAATAGCAACTGAGAACTTCATGATGGACCTCTGCTTCCGGACTTGGTAAGCGAACGGCAGGCGATGGGGTTCAGAGAATTGCCACGGGAGAACGGATGGGGCTGGCAAAGGTATGACTATTGTACTCCGCAGACTGGCTCCAGTCGACTTCATATACCGGCCGTTGCACGATAGATATGGCAGTCAAGAGGCACGGACGGCGATGCGACTGTCGAATCTTCGTTGGCTCCGCGTTCTCAGATGTCTCAGATGTCCCCCAAGGCCACGAGTGTTTTAATGAAATTGCAGCATAGCCTCCACTACTCAGTCATTGCATATGTCTTGCCGAGGCGGCGGCGAGCCCCATGTCGCCTCAATGCTCCGTCGCCCCCTTTTAGTGCCGTATTGCAAAGACAAGGGAGTTGATTGGCGTGGGTTCGGGTGTCTCAGCATCGAATTATCGTCTGTACCACCGCACCACCGTCCGTGCTCCGTATTTTTGCCATCGCAGAAACTCAACCCTCGCGGCCTAAGCCAAACCCGGTTGGTGCAGCGAACCGTTCAAGAACCAACAAGGACCACGCCTGTGCGTTTCCCCTACCGGGCCCTACCTGAGATGCGCCACGCTTGCATTCCCCGGCCCCGGAGGGAAAGGGAAATTGCGCAGCTGGCATGTAAGATACGGCATCGAACACACCAGAACCCCGTAGTGTATAGTCGTCCGCGCCCAGGGCTCCTCCCATCCAGATCAGATCAGATCTTGGCAGTTTGGAGTAGATGGCCAGCCAGCATCCCGCCAAGGCCTTCACCTGCGCTCCACGGCGACTTGGCAGCTCATGGCAGCGGCAGATATGCCTGTCGACACATGTCTTCAGCAGGGTGGCCCGAGGCCATATGCCGCCAAGAATGTGGGGAGTTTGGGCGATTAAGTTCACATGTGTGGGAAGCTGTGGAGGTGTGGGGGGGCAAGATGCGAGTGGATCTGCGAAACGGTAACAGCACGTCCACTAGTCAGCATCAAACCTAGACATGCGCTAGTGCGTTTAGTCCTGAGCCTGTGTTGCTGCATCGCATTTGTATCTCATGGCAGATTTGAAATAGGAGGCCCGGCCTGCTCTCCAGCCGGCCGGTCATATGTGATGTGCGGCATATGCGCGCGTGTCTTGGCTGAGAGTTGTGTTGTATTCCTATCTCCTCCATATATCTACGCCTCCGTCCCATGTCCAGAAAGTAGTCGCTGTCAACCACCATTCGTTTCTTTTCCCACAGGCCGGCCCCTTTCCCCACCAAGTCCTTCAAAATGGCTTTCAAGAAACATGCCAGTCCTGAGCTACACGAAATAACCGATGACTCCCAGCCCGAACTGGCCATGATCGAGGACAGAATCCAGAGCTCCTCGCCCGGAGACCATTCCCGCGAGCATCAGTCTTCTGAGAAGAGGTTATTTCAGAAAAATGGCGCCGTCAATCTCATCCCCATGCCCACCACCAACCCTAAAGGTATGGGAGGCAGCAACCTCACACTCGACTGTCGCCTACTCACTATACGCCGTGCTGACTGCCTTCATAGATCCCCTCAACTTGTCTGATGGACGAAAGATAGCCGCTATTTTAGCCTTGTGCCTCTTCGGATCCATGGCTGCTGCTGCTGAATTAATCCTGGGTGCCATGTTGCCCGTCTTCAGTTTTGAGTACGCCGATCTCGACCCAAAGTACCTGGTCGATATTCACTTGCCCGCGGGCAGTAACGGTCTGGCCATTCTCGCCGCTTTTCCAGGTCCACCAATTTGGGAGATTTATCTGCTGGCCTCTCTTCCCGTGCTTATGATTGGAATCGCGAATTTCTTCCTCGTCCCCATGTCTATTGCTATGGGCCGTCGCAACATCCTCTTGATAACCGGTGTCATCGCCATCGCAGGCTGCATTGGGTCCGGCTTCAGTACTTCCCTGGGGTCGCATCTGGCATGCCGTACGATTCAAGCGCTTGGGGCTGGAACAGTGGAGAGTCTGATCCCGTTCATCATTCAGGATATCGTCTTTTACCATCAGCGCAATGCCGCAATCAGCGTGGTCTTCGCAACTCAGGTATGTTCTTGTTGCTCATCAATCGGCAACAGAGTCCTATTTCGCTCTATTCCATGCTCTTAAGACGCCGTGTTAATTTTGTCTTCTTCTTCTCCAGGGACTCGTCATTGTCACGCTTGGTGTCGCGTCTCCTTACATCATTGGCATGGCTAGCTGGAGGTACATCTACTACGTGACCGCCGCTGCTGGAGGGCTGTTTTGGATCTTCGTGTTTTTCGTTCTGCCTGAGACCAAGTTCGAGCGTTCAGAAGACGAGCTGAGTAAGTTTTGTTGCCCTAACATTCATTCCAAGCCGTAACCTCATCAAACTGACTCGCCTTGCAGATGGTATTCCGGCAGTGCCCCTTCGACCCGGCCAGTCCCGCCCAGAACTTGACTACGCCAGGTATCCCCGCCGCACCTTGAAGGGCGATCTTGCGCTGTTCACGGGCAAGCCCGACTGGAAGGCCGGGCGAACTGCTCTTTGGGACAGTCTGCGCACATTCTTCTACCCCCACCTGTTTTTCATCACCATGCTGAACTCTGCTGTCATTGCTGTTGCCCTCGCTGCTGGCTACACCGCCGCTCCTCAGCTACTGGCAGAGCCGTGGAGTTGGCCATTCTATCACCTGGGCTTTTGCTTGTTCCCCATCATCGTCGCTGCGGGCGCCTCCTTTGTCGTCTCCGGCTGGGGAGCCGACATTGTCGCCAACTGGCTGGCAAAGAAATCCGGCAAGCGCAATCCCGAATTCCAGGTTCTCAATCTGATCCTTCCGTGCGCCGTTGGTCTGGCAGGCTGTCTTCTCTTCGGCTTCTCCGGTGATAACCCCGAGAAGTACCATTGGATGATGTTCCTCATGGGTCTCGGCATGATTGCCTTCTCTTTCCTGGCAACCAACACGATCGGCATCGTCTATGTGCTCGAGTCTCACCCCCATCTGACCGGCCCCTCGCTCGTCAATATCGCTTCCTTCCGCTGCCTCATTGCCTTCGTCCTGTCCTTCCGTGTCTCCGAGTGGGTCGCTGAGCTGGGTTACCTCAAGACGTTCTGCATGTACGCTGGAATTCTCGGCGCCTTCATTCTGTTCATCCCAATCATTTACATCTGGGGAGACAAATGGCGTCAACGCTGGTTAGGGTTGCCCAAGGAGCGTGCCAGCCAAAACCAACATATGTAAAATTATAGATTCCAATCGTGGTCCACCGATTTGAGGGATATTGTTCAACAACAAAACCTCGGGACAAGATTGCCGGGCCTTCGCAGATCCAGCGCCCAGCACGTCGGCTTTACCGCTCGCAAGGTTGCCGCGGAATACGGCTGCGGTGCAGAGCCCGTGGCAGGCAGGAACCTGCTCTCACATTGTTATGGTATATATGAATTGATTTATAAACAATATCTTGCATCTAGCTTGTATATCTGCCCTTTTTGTTTTTCCTGAAATTCTGTGGCGCTTAACACTCCGGTATAAAAGGAGCAAATCGCAAGGTTCTTTTTCCCATTTCACCTGTCCACTCCGAAGCAAGAGTCCGTAAACAATCCGCAATGCTGTAAAATCCTTAAAACTAGTATTATTTTGTGAGTGAGTTATGCATGTTGGCCATTATGTCGTTGCATTCGCTCGTGCGGGTATCCGTTGTAGAAATAATGTGGTAGCACTTAATTCCTGGTCCCAGTCTTGGACCTTCGTGCCATGCCGTGTCTTTGGTACGCCTTCCTAGCTGCAACGCTTCAAACCTACGAAAGTACAGAAGCTCTGACGGGATAGCATGTCATGGGTCCGTATTAAAAACGCAAAGATGATCGGTTTGTAAAATTTGTACACGCTGATGAACTTCAACGGGAAACAACTAGAGACGACCTCTCAATGACTATGAAGGCAGCCTTGGCCGGTGAGCCAAATCTCTTAAGACACGCACTGGTTACAATCTACCACGCAGCTTAATCCGTACTCCTTGCATATTTGTACCTATTCGTCCCATGAGTCGCCCATAAACTACCTCCACCGTGTCCTGCCAGAGAGGGCAGATGTTTCCTCGGTTTGTGTTACGGAGTGCTGATTTCGTGCTAGACCGTCGCTCTGGCTAGGCATCATCATCGCTCCTACGAGAGTTATTATTTATGACCTGGATATGTCAACGGCAATATTGTCGCCCTTGAATTGGCTCAGAAAAATCCTGCTAGCACCTCCATCAGCATAGCATCAAAGCAGTTTCGGGAGCATATCTGCTGTTTTTCTCCTCATGAGTCTTGTCGAGGTTCGAGTCTTTCCTGGCGCAGTCGCGTTTCCGAGTAAATATTGTACTGCGAAACTGCGAGCTTGCCACTCAGGTTGCGTGTTCCTCGTGAGTCAAATGCTTACTAGGAGTTTGCCGGCCCTCCTACATTTATGTCAACAAACTTGCGGAAGGATCTAGATGGATTTTCCACGTTGAGGATATGGCCGCCCTGTGGTTAACGGTCGCGACGTCTCTCGCAGCTGCTAAGCTGCATGGCCGCTGGTGACCTGCTGCCACGCAAGTCGATCAATTGGGCCTCAGCAGCAAGCTAGGATCAGCCAACTCACGACCGCCTGTTCCCTCCCTACGCAGCCTGTAGAGATTTTGGGAGAGTAAGCTATGACGTCAGCTCCGTTATAACCAAATTCATTCCTCGTAAGAAAAGGGCGAATGAGACGCCAGGTTGCTTGTTGCACGGCACGTAGCCCAACCAAGCCAGGGCCTTCAATACGAGAAAAAGCAACCATGCAAGTCGACGGCGGAGGCCAACCAAGGGCAAGTAAGCGATAAATCTTCTTCCAGCGCCACACCGCCTTCGTACCTTCGACAACCCGACAGTCTTGGGCTGGGGCATATAGCACTGCATTTTTATGTCGGGCCAGACAGACAACAGTTGAGCGCAATGAAGCCTTTCATCACTATCGTCTCTTTGGCGGTTCTTCATGCATCTATTGTTCTAGGAAGCTCGTTTGCCGTTCCTACGATTTTTCAGGTATTTTACGACAACCATAGGTCAGAAGACGGCAACATTCGCGTAGGCCAAATCCGCTCTGCATTTTCCGCTATGTTTCTAATTACTATCTAGGCAAATGTCATCACACAACAAATAGAGGTGTTGAACTCATTTACTAAGCAGATTGGACTTTCTTTCAACATTTCCGCAACGTTACGCATGGGAACAGGATACAGCAATTTGCATAATTGGAATGATTCAAGCGTCGAGTTCTTCACTCGCAATCGCCAGGGCAATGAGCAAACACTGAACATCTACACTGTTGGCAAATCTCTTCAAGGCGGAGGATCTTTTGTATGTGGTCCATTGCAGTAGCTCTCCACCAATCCTCGCTCGTAAAGACGTTAATTTTATCAGGTCTCTTCGTACCCGTGGGATTATCAGAACAGCCCGCAACGGGATGGTATCGTGATTGACTACGACTTTCTACCGGGAGGGAGGAACGAGGGCTTCAACACAGGAAAGGTGCTGGTCCAAGCAGTAGGCCATTGGGCAGGTGTGTTTGCGCTACATGAATAAAGCCTCCAGCCATGATCAAGAAGGCCACGGCTAATTGAAACCAGGCCTGTTCAGCACTTATGAAGGCGGCTGTTCGGGGGCAGGAGATTATGTCGATGATACACCACCTGAGGCGTCTCCTGCAGAAGGATGCCCTGTCGGCCGCGATACCTGTCCTGGAGCCGGCCCTGACCCGATCCATAACATTATGGATGGCACAAGCGAGTAGGTCGCCCTCGAAAACCGCCCTCACGGGTCTCTTTCTCTGCTAATGAAGGAGCAGTGAATGCCGTACGCATTTAACCGCCGGCCAGTATAGGCGCATGACGAATTTTTTGCGTCAATATCGGGGCATTAACGTAATGTAGGCGAAGCATTTTGACATGCCTTCGCTGCACGCTCTCCAGAACCCGCATGCATATCCTTGTGTCTTGAAGAATATTTGGGAATTGCCAGGCTCCACCACCATGCGGAATAAACCATATGTATAGATGGATGCGTGTTGGAGTATAAGCCGATGAGTTATTTGTGTATAAGGCATTACATAAGAGATGGAGGGAGTATTGAGAGTGCCACTACAAACAGCAACCGCAGACGGGGAGTTGCAGTGCTACAACGCTCGTTGAATTGAAAGGAAAGACTTCAGGCGGAATATTCGCAGCAGATTCATCTGCAAATGCGTGAAATCGCGCTTCATACTTCAACCAAGGCCGCGGCCTAGTTGTGATTTCGCGCCGCAAACAGTAAATAATTAAATCTGAAATTAAAAGTACCGAGTATCAGGGAAGATTTGGTCGATGCAACCCACAGGCTTGGAGATAACGGGTCACATCAGTACCGGAAAGGCAGGTACCCCACTCTGATGACGACAATGCGTCTAGACCATCAGGAGAGCAACAAGCAGGGCAGGTGCTTGTACAATAGGCTGCAACAAAGGAATATTCTATATTTACTGCGAAAGAACATTCGAGTTGATGAGGGATCACTTTTCTCTCCCTCCACAACTTCTCACTGCGTATTTTTAACCTTTTGATGGCCTCTTTGCGCATCCGTCCCACATTGAGTTTCGTTGTCACCATTCTTGGGGCCATCCTCATCGTCACATACCTCACATCGCCGTCAACGATCAGCATTTCTGCCTCAACGGCAGCTGCATTCATCAAAATGGCCTCCTCGGCAGACGCAAATCCCATCAACGGGCTTGTTGTTTCTCTCAGTCAGGCGAGCACTTCGCCACCAACGGTGAGAGTAACTGTCACCAACAAGAACTCACACCCTGTCACCATAGTTCCCTACAGTTCGCCATTGGATGGGATCGCACTCGGGTTGGGACTACTCACGATTACTCCGTCAGGCGCGGATGAACCTCTCAAACTACAAAAAATTATGGCATCAAGAATTTGGCCACCCAGACCTGATGACCTCATCGGCTTAGGGGCGGGTTCCAGTGACACAAATGATCTGGTTTTGAAGTCGCCCACTGTGCCTATGGAGAAACTGGGCAAGAAGGCAACTGTGTTCCTCGAGGGAAGCTGGATGGGCGTGTTTGGGCGAGCCAAAGACAAAGTAAAGCCGTCGGACTTAGAGCATATGCGGTCGCAACCGGGTGCCTTTACGGGCGATTTTAAGACTGACAGTATTGAGATAATGATTGACTAGCAGACGGGACTCAGCCTTTTCAAATATCGATTCGGCAATGTTGATTTCACTGAATGTTATGCGCGGGCACGCTTAGCTTCGGGTTGTGGGTTGTGTACTTCGTGCGGGAGTGCGGAGTACCCGTTCGCGGATTGGGGGGGTGTTGGAGTAACACAATTGTCAAATTTTCATTAATTTACGCACATCAGATCATTCGGCGTAGCAGTATATGAAAAATGTTTGGACTGCAAGCAAGGAATAAAAACAGGAAGAAAGAAAAATGCAACTGACATTGAAACATTATTGTGCCAACTTGGTTGTCGGTCGTGGCGTTCCTTCAGACGGCTACAGCGGCTACCATTACGCATCATCGTGGGGCATCGCAGCACACGTGACGGCCTGAATTAGGAATGTGAGGGTCTCCTTAGGCACTTTTGACATGTTGAGCCGCGATTGAGAGGGGGACTTTGAGAGCCCTTGAGAACACATGTCGTGGTTCTCTATATTCACGAGAGCTATTGTTCATCCTCTTCGCAATCCCTCAGCTACGTCCGATCTACGTCGCGGGTTCGCAACTGCTATCACCATGGCCAATCGCGATCCCACCACCCTGTCCAACTACTCCGCGTGGCGCACCAAACACACCACCGTCAACTTCAAGTTGGACTTTGAGCAGAGATTTTTAAAGGGTACAGCTACTCTGGAGCTTGAAAGCCAGACCGACAGAGAAAGCAAGGAGGTCATTCTCGATACTCGCTTCGTCAACGTTCAAAGCATCAATGTCGATTCTGCCCAATCCAAGTGGGAGTTGAAGCCCCATAGCGATCCCTTTGGAGCTCCTCTCCACGTCTCTGTGCCCGAGGGCGCGAAGAAGGGTCATGTCATCAAGGTGGCCATCGAATTGGAAACAACGGCTAAGTGCACTGCCTTGCAATGGCTGACGCCTGCGCAGACGTCCAACAAGAAGCATCCTTACATGTTCTCCCAATGCCAGGCTATCAACGCTCGGTCCATTTTTCCTTGCCAGGACACTCCTGACGTGAAGTCTACATTTACGTTCAAGCTAACTTCGTCATTGCCTGTTGTCGCCAGTGGTGTGCCTGTTGGAGACCACACTCCTGCTGTGGGTACTGAAAAGACGTACGAGTTTGAGCAGAAGGTTCCTATTCCTTCATACTTGTTTGCCGTTGCTTCGGGTGACATCGTCGCTGCCAAGATTGGCTCAAATTCCGTCGTAGTCACCGGCCCCAATGAGTTGGACGACTGCAAGTGGGAGCTTGAGCAAGACATGGATAAGTTTATGGAGGTTGCTGAGAAACTCGTCTTTCCTTATAAGTGGGGGCAGTACAATGTTTTGGTACTCCCTCCTAGCTTTCCGTATGGAGGTAAGCGAGCACGCAGTGCTGTACATTTAGCTTCAATCGGCTAACTTACGGCGGCAGGCATGGAAAATCCCATTTACACTTTTGCTACCCCGACTATCATCAGCGGTGACCGCCAGAACGTGGACGTTATTGCCCATGAGCTGAGCCACAGCTGGAGCGGTAATTTAGTTTCCAACGCAAGCTGGGAGCATTTGTAAGTCAAGCACCCGAAACATATACCAGTATTCCCTTGTTCGATACTCCGTACTAAGTTCTGGCTCACATTTGTTGTAGCTGGCTCAACGAAGGCTGGACCGTCTACTTGGAGCGAAGAATCCAGGCCGCCATCCATGGCGAGCCCGAGTTTGACTTTTCTTCCATCATCGGCTGGAAGGCTCTTGGTGTGTCATCTGTTGACCCATAATACAAGCCTCAGACTAACTCGTCGCAGAGGACTCGGTCGAGCTTTTCGGCCAGGACCACGAATACACCAAGCTCATTATCAGCCACAAGGACGTTGATCCCGAGGATGTCTACAGCACGATTGCGTATGAAAAGGGCTTCCACTTCCTCTACTACCTCGACAGACTAGTCGGCCGCGAAGCATTCAACAAGTTCATCCCGCACTACTTCACCAAGTGGTCCGGCAAGTCTCTCGACTCGTTCGAGTTCAGAGACACATTTATGGACTATTTCAATGGCTTGGGCGACGAGACCATCAAGCAAAAGATTGCTAATATTGACTGGGAAGGGCGCCTTTACACTCCTGGCTTGCCCCCAAAGCCTGATTTCGATACAAGCATGGTGGAAGCCTGCTACGAGTTGGCATCCAAGTGGCAAGACGCTGTATGTTGATTCAATCTCACAACCCCCCACCCCCCAGTGAAACACAACTTGGGCACACAACTAACATGACATTAAAGGCTTTCGAACCCGAGCCCAAGGATGTCGATTCCTTCACCGCCAACCAAAAGATTGTTTTTCTTGACAGACTTCAGAAGTCTGGCTCTCTGTCGTCCGAGCGCGCCCAGCTTCTCGGTAAAGTGTACGACTTCATTTCGTCCAAGAACGTGGAGCTCAAATCCTCGTACTACCGCGTCTCCCTGGACGCCAAGGACCCTACCTGTGTGTACGGCGTAGCCGAACTGCTCGGGTCAGTCGGCCGCATGAAGTTTGTGCGTCCGCTGTTCCGCGGCCTCAACAAGATGAACCGCGCATTGGCTCTGGAGACGTTTGCCAAAAACAAGGACTTTTACCATCCTATTTGTCGGGGAATGGTGGAGAAGGATTTGGGCATTTAGGGATAGATGAAAAGTACACTGTATTCAATATTGGAGAACAGCATAGAATGAATAGATTGTCGTGAGAGAAGTGTATGTGTTGTTCGTGTCTGCCTACTACTGCAGCCATGCCGAGCCACCCATAGCGTCTGCCCACGTCCTTCCGTCGCCTCGGTCAAACTTCTCCACAGACACGATATCCCCGCCCCCAAAGTTCCCATACAAATGCGGGAATCCTCCCTCCCATTTGACCGGGTGCGAAAATTTGGCTAATTCAAATTTAAACAGCCATAGCGTTGAGGTGCTGTTGAAGAATCGGTCGCAGGTAAGCGGAACCTACCAACCACGGGGATCAATTACTCGCCCTCAGTGCAGGACAGTAGCTATATTATTGCACTGACCTGCTCGTTTGTGCTGAGGTGCACGAAACCGTCTTGTTTATCCAGGTCGGACAGGGGAAACTGTTCCGGGATTGTGTCGGGAGGCGCAGCGGGAACGATTTTGTAGACGTACTTGGGGGGTGATTCGGCTGACATGCTGCTGGGTTGAGTTGGGTCGGTAGCGCTTTGTAGGTGTAGAGGTTGACCTTGCTCTGGCCCGATTGGTGTCGGCGAAATGTTTGCGGGGAAATCTACGCACACCTATTGCCTGTAGCTTAATAAGCCACTTTGTGCTCTAAGCGTTTCCTGAGCTTCTCTGAGGCCAGTTTCGCTTATGATTGAGAAAGGGCGTAGCTGGATACATATAAATAATTAGAGCTTTACGAAGAACTTAATATCGTTCTTTTAATTGACATGCAAGGCGCCGTGTACTCCATACCTGGGCTTGTCACCCCGTTCCAGGCGTCGGCAGCTCGTGCTGGTGGATCTTCTACTACGGACATAGCGAGCGCTCTGACGGGTTGTAGCCGAGCTTTTGCACCTGTTTGAGCCACGCCACGTTTCATTACGATCATTTAAAATAACAGGTATAGATGGTATACAGGTAGTCAATTCGAATAAAGGTGGTCACCGTATATTATAAGTGAAGCTTCCAAATACCCCATTCTAGTATTGTGTGCGAGCCAACGGCTTGTAATACACTGGGAATGCGCTAAATAATCACACGCTGCTGCGGGTTAAGAGTTTCTCTCTGCGAGTATTGATTTGAACTTCAATGACTCTTCCCATTTGAAAACAAAATCATTAACACCAAGAAATTTTATTTAGTCCGATGCATTTGAGAATCCGGTTGCTGGTGCGGCGGGCGTAGGGCGTTGCTAGGTAATATGTGCTGTAGCTTCGGCCGACCGACAGAACGTACCTGGCAAAGCCGTCGTCGCTTGCTCATGTGGTCGCATACGGAGTGGTTACCCCGTTGCTGGGATGCAAGATACCGTTCACCTGCTATTGTGCCAGGATGTCACACAAAAGATAACGTAGCCAGAAGGCACCTTTCCCGTTTAGTTATGACCCTTGTATAGGCTCCTATATCTTGCGACACAGGACCAGCTCGTCGTTGGCGCTCCTGGTCGATCCCGGCACTTCGATAGCGTTGATCTCCATCAGGGATCGTGGTTCGGGTCCTCCACATGGCTAGTGAATGCCGTTGTGTCCAGAACATACCCCTCCCAAAGTGTCTATCACGGTCGGAGTTCCGGTGACAAACATCTTTATCCTAGTGTGCAACATCCGCATGAGGCAGTTGTTGATGTCAGGCTTTATCACACTTGGATTGATGTCTTGGAGAGCTGCTATACAGGATAGTCCTAGTAGGAGTGTACAGACCATTTGATCTTAGTATCTAGAAGGTCCTGACAAGTCGAATTAGGACTTTACCTATATCCACTACGGAATTGAAGTGGCGTTACTAATGATGTGTCAGGCACCAGTATCTGTGTACTGTGGGTGTGCGTTTTGGGTCGACTAAACATGCAGCCCAGCGAACTCCGTTGTCACGACTTGCGGTACTGCGGCAAGAATCTCGAAACCCTGTAGTCGACTGGCCGAGCGATAGACTATCGTCAAAGATGTCTGAACAATGCTTGTACCTCAACGCGGTTGCTCAGTCAGAGGGTCTTGTACTATGCGATGCCAACACAAACACCCCACCAACCTTCGCATTGGAAGGGGTTTGATCCGGACTGATGTTGTGTGGGCGGAAAAGAGCCTCTTTGATGATAGGGTTGTTCCCACGTGAGATTCGGACCCGACCAGTTTGGTCAAGTCCAAGTAAATTAGCTACAAGAGAGGTCCTAGCTCAAGTAGATCAATAAGTTTCCCCTTCGCACTTGAGTTGTGTCTTTGTATGGAGCCTTTCTCATGTGCCTATCATGATCAAATTGCTTTATTGAAGTGTGCCAATGCCCGATAACCTCGAATCGGGCAGTTGAACCTTCTGATCTCGTCTTAATAAGGTTTCTACAAATTGATCCGGGTCTCTGAGTTGAACCCATCACTGAATTGAAGTTCGGTTGCTGGCTGTGTGTCAGACATCAGCATACAAGTGTTGTGGGTGTGTGCTTTGGGTTGGCAAAATATTTTTCGATTAACTCCAACTACTCCCAAGTTTCATTTAAGAGGTGGGTGGTCCCAGTGGATGGGTTCTGGCTCAGTTGATGAATTCGTCACACAAAGAATGGCGTAGCCATAGTGTCAACACCGAAGGAACATGCTCTAATTGCGGCGCAATTATCGTATATTATAACGTTTGACACACTCTTACACACTCAC
>JASWJB010000527.1:0-19346 GCA_032433595.1 Conoideocrella luteorostrata
TTGTTATTGTTGTTGTTGTTGTTGTGTTACTCTGTGCTACGTACCAGCCCCGTATGAGCTCGCTCGCTCGCTCGCTGGTCCCCCGACCGAGCAAACTCTGCTATTGCACCGTGGGCACTGCCTGCTATTCTTGCGTGGGCAGCGGCGGCGGCGGCATCAGTAGCAGCATCTCACTTTCCCCCTCCCGACCGCTACGATTGTGGCCAGAACCCGGCCGGAATCCTTGCCTGTGGGCGTCGTCATTAGCAGCAGCAGGAACATTATCATCGGCTGACTCTTCCCCTTCGTGAGTGCTGACTTTTCCCCTCTCCCAAGTGCTGACAGCGGCAGCGGCAGCCTCATCATTAGCAGCAGGCTTTTCTCCCTCCCGACCGTACGATCGTGGCCGGAAACCCGACCGGAATACTGACCTGTGGCCATTGTCATCATCAGTGGCGGCGGCGGCAGCGGCATTTCTTGCGTGGGCACCAATATCCTCATCAGAAGCAACGGCATCATCAGCATCATCAGCATCATCAGCATCATCAGCAGCAGCAGCATTTTTCACGTGGGCAGCAACAACCTCACTAGCAGCAGCAGCGGCGGCAGCGGCATTTCTTGCGTGGGCACTAATACCCTCATTAGCAGCAACGGCATCATCATCATCAGCATCAACATCATCATCTTCTTCATTAGGTGAATTTCCCCCTCTCCCGACCGCTGCCATCGTGACCAGAATCCCGACGGTGGCCATCACCACTATCAGCAGCAGCGACATCATCATCAGCAGCAGCAACGAGCGCAGCGAGGCCGGGGGTTTGGGGGCTTGCCCCCATATCAACACATTGTGTACACCGTGACTGGATATCATGGGGGCGCGCCCCCAAACCCCCGGCCTAGCTGCGCTCGTACGTGCGAGCGGCGGCATCATCAACGGCAGCAACAGCATTATCATCATTATCAGGTAACTTTTCCCCCTCCCGACCGCTGCTATCGTGACCAGAACTCTGACCAGTGGCCTTCATTATTAGCAGCAGCGAAATCATCAGCAGCTAACTTTTCCGCTCCCTCCCGACAACTACTATAGCGACCGAAATCACAACCTGTGGCCATCATCATCAGCGGCAGCAGCATCATCATCAGCAGCAGCATAAACATCAGCTGACTCTTCTCTTCTCTCGTGTGAGTGCTGGCTTTTCCCTCTCCCAGGTGCTGACAGCAGCAGCGGCGTTTCTTGCGCGGTAGTAACATCCTAATCAGCAGGAACGGCAGTATCCTTATCAGCAGCAACGACATCATCATCGGCGACGGCGACATTATCATCATCAACATCATCATCATCATCAGCGGGAGGAGTAGCGGCATTATCGTCAACATCATCATCAGCAGCGGCATCACCAGCAGCATCACTATCATCATTATCGGCCGACTTTTCCCCATCCGACCGCTATAATCGTGACCGATATCCTGACCAGAATCCCAACCTGTCGCTATCATCATTATTATCAGCAGCAGCGGCATTATCGTCGTCATTAACAGCAGAAGCAGCGGCGGCAGCGGCATATATTGCGTGGCAGTTCTTGCGTGGCAGAAACATCATCATCATCAGGTGACTTTTCCCCCTCCTGACCTCTACTATAGTGACCGAATCCTAACTTGTGGCCATCATCAATAGCAGCAGCAGCGGCATCATCAGCAGCGACAGTAGCGACATTTCTACGTGGGCAGCAACATTCTCATCAGCAGCGGCGGAATCACAAGCAGCGGCAGCGACATCGTCATCATTATCGACTGACTTTTCCCCTCCCGACCGCTATAATCGTGACTGAAATCGTGACCAGAATCCGAACCTATGGTCATCATCATTGTTATCAGCAGCAGAAGCAGCGGCAGCAGCATCATCATCAGTAGGTAACTCTTTCCTCTCCCGAGTGCTGACTTTTGCCCTTTGCTGACCGCTCCATTATTAACAGCAACAGCATTATTATCAGCAACGGCATCATCAGCGGCGGAAGCAGCGACAGCAGCGGCAGCAGCGACATTTCTACGTGGGCAGCAACATTCTCATTAGTAGTAGAGGCACTATCGTTAACTAGTAGCAAAAGCATCTTACTTTTCCCCCTCCCGACCGATACTATCTTGACCGGAATCCTTACTTGTGGCTATTAGCAGCGGTGCCATCATCATTACCAGCCAACTCTTCCCTCTCGTGAGTGCTGGCTTTTCTACTTTCAAGTGCCAACAGCAGCGGCATTTCTTGCGTGGTAGCAACATGCTCATCTGCAGCAACGGCATCATCATCTTCAGCAGCAGGAGCAGCGGCATCATCAACAGCAGCAGCCATCTTTCTTGCGTGGGCAGCACATCGTCATCAGCAGCAGCAGCAACATTACTTGCGTGGGTAGAACATCCTCATAGTAGCAATAGAATCATTATTATCAGGTAACTGTTCCCTCTCCCGACTGCTACTATCGTGACCAGAATGGTGGCCAGAATGCTAACCTGTGGCCATCATTATTAGCGGCGGGCGGCATCATGACCAGCAGCAGCGGCATCATCGACATTAGCAGCAGCAGCATCTGACTTTTTTAGCTCCCGAACGTTACTACCGTGACCAGAATCCCGGCCGGAATCCTCACCTGTGGCCATGGCCATCATTATCATCATCATCAGAAGCAGCAGCAGCAGCGTCTGCTGACTCTTCACTCTCCCAAGTGCTTACTTTTCCCCTCTCCCAAATGCTTACTTTTCCTCTCTCCCAAATGCTAACAGCAGCAACGGCATTTCTTGCGTGCGCAGCAACAGCATCATCACCAGCAACAGCATCATCACCAGCAGCGGCATCATCATCGTCATCTAACGTTTCCCCCTCCCAACCGCTACTATCTTGACCAGATTCATAACCAGAAATTCTGATTAGAATCCTAACCTATAGCCACCACCATCATGGTATCGTGAATATCCTCATTGTCTTTAAATTAACTTGCGAGATCCGATGCTTCTTGCGGCCTGTACATCGTCCGACATTCGAACCTTTCAACAAGCTTATCAGATTGACCTGCGATATCCAAGGCTTCTTGATGCGCCTGTACATCACCCGAGATTTGATTCTTTTCAACGAGCTCGTTGGATTAACTTGCAATATCAGATACCTCTTGCAATGTACGTCTTGCGAGATTTAAACCTTTCAATGAGCTCGTTAACTGACTTGCAATACCTGATGCTTCTTGTAGCCTGTACATCGTCCAACATTCGAACCTTTCAATGAGCTCGCCAGATTGACCTGTGATCTGATGCTTCGATAGCGACTGTACGTCTTCCGATATTTGAACATTTCCACGAGCTCGTCAACTAACTTGCATTACCTAATGCACCTTGCAGTGTACGTCTTCCGGCATTTGAGCCTTTCAACGAGCTTGCCAATTGACTTGCAGTACCTGATTCTCCTTGCAGTGTACGTCTTCCGACATTTGAACCTTTCAACGAGCTCGTTAACTGGCTTGCAATGCCTAATGCTTGTCGCGGCCTATACATCCGACATTCGAACGTTTCAACGAGCTCGTCAGATTGACCTGTGATCTGATGCTTCAAGAGCGCCTGTATGTCTTCCGACATTTGCGTTATCTGGTGCTTCTTGCGGCGTGTGTATCTGTCAACGACCTCGTCAACTACTCGATACTTCTTACAGAGCTTGTACGTCTTCCGGGAATCGAACCTTTCAACGAGGCCGTGAACTAACTTTCGATATCTGATGCTTTATGCAGTGTACGTTTTCCGAGGATTGAACCTTTGAGCGAGCTCGTCAGATTAACCTGCAATGTCAGATGCCTGTACGTCTTCCGAGATTTGAGCCTTTTCAACGAGCTCGTCAGATTAACCCGCAGTGTCTGATGCCTGTACGCCTTCCGAGATCTGAACCGTTCATTCTCTTGGTTAGCTACCGTACGATCTATAATACCTGTACGTGTTCCTGGAATTGAACCTTTTTGACGAGCTCGTTAGGTTAAACCTGCAATCTAATGCTCCCTGCAACGCCTGTAGGTCTCCCGACAATTGAACCTTTCAACGAGCTCGTCAGATTAATCTGCAATGTCAGATGCCTGTACGTCTTCCGAGATTTCAGCCTTTCAACGAGGTCGTCAGATTAACCCGCAATGTCTGATACCTGTACGCCTTCCGAGATTTGAACCGTTTCATTCTCTTGGTTAGTTACCTTATGATCTATAATACCTGTATGTCTTCCGAGAATTGAACCTTTCAACGAGCTCGTTAACTAACTTTCGATGTCTGATGCTTTATGCAGTGTACGTCTTCCGAGAATTGAACCTTTCAACGAGCTCGTCAGATGAACCCGCAATGTCTGATGCCTGTACGCCTTCCGAGATTTGAACCGTTTTATTCTCTTGGTTAGCTACCGTATGATCTATAATACCTGTATGTCTTCCTGGAATTGAACCTTTGAACGAGCTTGTCAGATTGACCTCCGATATCAGATGCCTGTACGTCTCCCGACCATTGAACCTTTCAACGAGCTCGTCAGATTGACCCTGCGATATCAGATGCCTATACGTCTCCGACATTTTAACCTTTGCATCGTCTTCGCCAGCTGCCTTACGATATATAATACCTGTATGTCTTCCGGGATTGAAACCTTTTCAGCGAGCTCGTTAGATCGACTTGCGATATCGAATGCCTCCCGGAGCCCCGTACGTCTTCCGAGATTTACACCTTTCAACAAGCTCCTTGTGGCCTGCATGTCTTCCGAGAATCGAAACACTTCATCCTCTTCGTCGGAATACCTTGCGATATCGGATAGGATACAATGCTTCCTGCAGCCTGTAAGTCTTGCGAGATTTAAACCATTCAACAGGCTTGTCAACTGACTTGCAGTACCTGATGCTTCTCGCAGCGCTATACACCTTCCGAGGAGGACACTAGTCCTTCTCAGAAAACGGCTTATAGTGTCTTCCCCTTTCCGCTTACAACTCAAGCGAAAAGCCACCCATCCCGCCGGCATCTTGTGTGCTCTCCGCTGCAGAGTTGCCGGGCGCGCGCCGGGAGCGTCTCGTACAATTGGAAAGCGACGAAAGCTTGCTCTCGAATTCATTCGACCTGGTCATTCTTGCAGACCCATTGAAATCGATAGCGCAAATGCGGACAACTCGACAGCTGATGCGACCAGGAGGTTTCTTGCTCATGGCTACTCCGGAAGATGGTTGCATACACTTGAAGTTTCTTCAAACAGCCATGGACATGGAAGCCCCCACAGTCGCCATGTCGCTCGCCCAGCTGCACAGAGAGCTGAAGGAATCGGGCTTCTCTAGAGTGTTGCGAGTCTTGTGCGCCATATTTGGTCTGGTCTCGTGTTATTGCTGTTGTGTTATGCTATTGTGTTGTGTCATATTATTGCGCCTGTAAGTCCGCCTGCCGCTGAATTCCTGACTGAGTGGTTCTTCGTAGACTGCGCACTCCGTGCTGCATTCATGGCGCTGCGTCTTGTTGCATTATATGCGCTGGGATTGTCTGCATCTTTTGCACCAGGCGTTATCCTGTCTTGAGCGCTGATTATGGTGTTGCTCGTTATGCTGTGTTACATGTTGCATATTGCTTGTAAGCCCCCTGATTGCCAAGTCCCTGACTGAGCGGGTTTTTTCGTAGAGTACGCACCAGGTGTTTTGTTTTGTGCCTTGTATTTTACTGCACCTTATGCGCTAGGCTTGTGTGCATTATTTGCGCCAGTTTTATTCTGTCTGGTGCGCTGGTTACAATGTGTTGCATGTTGCTTGTGAGCCCCTGTTCGCTTTTAGTCCAGTTTTTGGCAGTTTACGCGCAGAGTGTAATATTTAGGACGCTCTCTTTTATTTTATTATATACGCCGTAGGTTTCTGTATCTTTTGCACTAGGCATTGTCCCATCTTGTGCCCTGGTCACTATTGTGCTGTTGTGCGTTTACTCTTGTGTTACCTACGAGCCCACTAAGCCCTGCTTTATTGCACCTCAGGCACCGCTGTCCTCGCGCAGGCAACAGCATCATCAGCAGCAACAGCAATATCCTCATCAGCAGGAGCGGCATCAGTGACATCCTCATCATCATCAGCAGCAGCGGCGGCGGCATCATCATCATCAGCGACATCATCATTATCAGCTGACTTTTCTCTCTCCCAAGTGCTTACTTTTCCCTCTCCCCCAAGTGTTGACAGCAGCAGCAGCAGTATCATCATCATCATCATTAGCAGCAGCAGCGGCAGCAGCAGCGGCAGCAGCATCATCAGCAGCATCATCATCATCTTCTTCAGCAGCTGACTCTTCCCTCTCCTAAGTGCTAGCTATTCCTCGCTCCCGAGTGCTGACTTCTCTCCTCTTCCAAGTGCTGACTTCCCCCCTCTGCCTACCGCTCCTATGATAACCGTCTTCCCGAACGTCTTCCCGAACGTCTTCCCGAACGTCTTCCTGACAGAACTAGATCGCGACCGACAATTCAATCATCAAAGAAATCGTCTTGGTCAGATTGTCTCACGATATCTGATGGATCTGATGGTTCTTGCAGCGCCTGAACTTAGCGCACCTTTCAACGAGCTCGTCAACTGACTTTCGATATCTAATGCTTTATGCATTGTACGTCTTCCGAGAATTGAACATTTGAACGAGCCCGTCAGATTGACCTGCGATAGCAGATGCCTGTACGCCTTCCGAGATTTAAGCTTTTCAACGAGCTCATGAGATAAATTTACGATATCGAATGCCTTATACAGCCTGCACGTCTTCCGAGGATTAAGCCGTTCGAGCGGCTCCTCGCAGCCGGTACTTCCAAGATTTGAGCCTTTTCAACAAGCTCGTCAGATCGACCCGCGATCTGATGCTTCTCGCAGCGCCTGAACCTTTCAACAAGCTTGTCAGATTGACCTACGATGTCTGAGGCTTCTCGCAGCATCCGTACGTCTTCTCAGAATTGAACCTTTCAACGAGCTTATCAGATGAATTTACGATATCGAATACCTTATGCAGCCTGCACGTCTTCCGAGGATTAAACCGTTCGACCAGCTCCTTGCAGCTAGTACTTCCGAGATTTGAGCCTATTCAAGAAGCTCGTCAGATGCCTATACGCTTTCCGAGATTTGAACTGTTTCATTGTCTTTGTTAGCTACCTTGCGATATGTAATATCTGTACGTCTTCCGGAAATTGAACCTTTTAACGAGCTCGTCAGCTTAACTGTCACAGGAAACACTCAACATCACCGAAAACGCACGATGCGACCGGAAACATTCAACATTACCGGAAGCATTCAATATCATCCGAAACGTAATATGCCGACGGAAGCGCATCGCTGGAAGCATTCAATGTCACAGGAAACGTTCCTCACAACCAACGCACGATGCAATCAACATCACCGAAAACGCACGATGCGACCGGAATCATTCAACATTACCGGAAGCATTCAAATTCAACAGAATCGTACGACCGGAAGCATTCAATATCGTCGGAATTGAACGATGCCGACGAATGCGCACCGCACGAGGAATTCAACATCGCCGGAAACCTACGATATCGTCAGAATCAATGGAACGGAATAAATGCATGGAAGAAGGAATATCGCAGAGATAAATAGTAGCCGAATCCCCGTCAATTAGGTAGAAATCAAGGACATTTTTCCACTGCCTCAGAGACCGACTTCCATAGCTGCTCACTTGTGACATTAACTTAAGCTACTAGATGCCACTTGCAGCGCCTATACATTTCGAGATTTAAACCTTTCAGCGAGCGTGTCAGATCCACCTGCGATATCGAATGCCTCCTGCAGCCTGTGCGTCTTCCGTGATGAAAACCTTTCAACGAGCTCTTTGCAGCCTGTACATCTCCCGATATGTGAGCCTTTTTAACAAGCTCGTCACCTGTACGTCTTCCAAGATTTAAGCCTTTTCGACGTCTTCGTCAGATCAACATACGGTATTTGATGCCTGTGCGTCTTCCAAAATTCAAGTCTTTCAACCAGTTGGTCGGATTAACCTACGATATCCATTGCTTCTCGCAGAGCCTCTACGTTCTGAGATTCAAGCCTTTTCAATAAGCTCTTTAGATTAACCTGTGATATCTATGCTTCTTGCAGCATCTATATATTTTCTGATATTTAAGCCTTTTTAACAAGAGAAAGAGGTAAACCATAAGGACCAGTGTTCTCCTCGGAGAACGGCTTACAGCGTCCCTTTCCCGCTTATAACTTCAGCGAAAAACTACCTATCCCGCTAGCATTTTGTGCACTGCCCGCCGCAGAGTTGCCTGGAGCGCCGCTCGAGCCTGCATTGCATGTTTATTGTATGCGCCGGGCTGTTCTGCCTCTTTTGCGCCAGGCTTCGACCCGGTTGGTGCGTTGGTGGCCGAGTTGCTGTTGGGTTCCGTTGGCTGGGCCCGGCCCGGCAGGACATGGTTTTTGGCGGATTGCGCGCTAGGTGTTTTGTTTCGCGCCCTGTTTTTTTATTACAACTCATGCACTGGGCTCTTGGGCATCTTTTGGGCCGGGTTTTACTAGCCCTGGTGCACTGGCTAGTCATGGTATGTCATGTTGCATGCTGCTTGTAAGCCCCCTGATTGCTGGATCCCCGGCTCAGCGGGATTTGTGTGGATTGCGCTCCAGGTGTTTTGTTCCACGCCCTGCTTTCTAGTGCACCTCGTGCGCTGGGCTTATGTGCATCTTTTGCACCAGGTTTAGTCTTGTCTCGTTGTATTTCTATTGTGTGGTGTTATACGCTGCTTGTAAGCCCCCCTGATCGCTGTATTTCTAACTAAGAGGGCTTTTTGTAGATTACGCACCGTGTTCTGCATTTACGACGCTGCCTCTTGCTGCATTATACGCGCCCTGATTATTTGTATCTTGTGCACTAGATATTGTCTTATCTTATGTGCTGGTTGTCGTGCTGTGTTGTTGTGTTGCACTTGTGGCTCGCTGGTCCCCCGACCGAGCAAGCCCTGCTAGTATTATTGCACCTTGGGCGCTGCTGTTATTTCGTGGGTGGCGGCATAGGCAGTAGCAGCAGCAGCAGCAGCATCATCATTAGCTGACTCTTCTCTCTCGTGGGTGCCAACTTTTTCCCTCTCCCGAGTGCCGACAGCAGCAGCGGCATCATTGCCATCATCAGCGGCGGCTGCATCATCCGTAGCATCATCATCATCATCAGCAGCAGCATCTGACTTTTCCCCCTCCCGACCGCTACTACCGTGACCGTCTTCCTGACCACATTCCTGACCATAATCCTGACCTGTGGCCATCATCATCGTCATTACCATCACCAGTAGCAGCAGCGGCATCATCATCATTATCAGCTGAGTCTTTCCTCTTCCGAGTGCTGGCTTTTCACGTCTCTCAAGTACTGACAGCAGCGTGGCAGAAACATCAGACTTTTCCCGCCCCCGACCGCTGCCATCGTGGCCAGAAACTCGACCGGAATCCTGACTTGTGGCCATCACCATTATCAGCAGCAGCAACGAGCGCAGCGAGGCCGGGGGTTTGGGGGCTTGCCCCCATATCATCAACACATTGTGACTGGATATCATGGGGGCGCGCCCCCAAACCCCCGGCCTCGCTGCGCTCGCACGTGCGAGCGGCGGCATCATCAATGGCATCATCAGCAGTAGCAGCAGCGGTGTCAGCGGCGGCGGTATCATACGTGGCATCCTCAGCAGCAGCGGCGGTGGCGGCATCATTAGCTAACCTTTCCCTCCCTCGAGTGCTGGCTTTTTACTCTCCCGACCTCTCCTATTGTAACAGCCTTCCGGACCGTCTTGCTGACTAAATTAGACTGCGGCGGCCAGCAATCCCATCATCAAAGGAATTGTCTTGGTTAGATTGCCTCACGACATCGAATGGATCTAATGCTTCTTGAACGTCTGTACAATTCCACGAGCTCGCTAACTGACTTTTGGTATCTAATGCTTTATGCAGTGTACGTTTTCCGAGAATTGAACCTTTGAGCGAGCTCGTCAACTTACTTTCGATATCTGATGTTTTATGCAGTGTATGTCTTCCGAGAATTGAATCTTTTCACCCAGCTCCTTGCGGCCGGTATGTCTTCCGAGATTTAAACCTTTTCAAGGAGCTTGTCAGATTAACCTGCGATATCCGACGCTTCTTGCAGAGCCTGTACATTCCGAGATGTAACCCTTTTCAATAAGCTTGTCAGATTGACCGTATAGAGACTTGGCAGTGGTTTAAAAAAGGTATTGCCTTCTTAACGACATCCATAGCAAATGTTTCTAAGCACTCTGATAGAAGTCATAGAGCACATCTCAGCGCCTATGTGCTTGGTATTGATGACAAGATCATCTGGCCTAAAACGTAGGCAAAACTATTGCTATGGGCGTTCTTGTATAGCTGCTGTAGTGTCTGGGGTTCCCAGCACCATGGAGCTGCCCCGGAAGCTCGATATGGAAGGTCCTTGGAAAGCAGACGACGGGGATCTCATACACATGCGAGTATTACTTGGCAGCATGGAGTATCTAGTCAAGATATTCGGGACATACTGCCCTGGTGAGTGAGCTCTCGAACATTTTCATTGCTTGGCCCACAGTTAAAACTTAGTCTACAGGTTGATGGATTTGAAGGGTAGACTACAAACTGTTGAAGCTGTCCAAGCCCATCAAGCACAAGAAAACGAGTGCAAGAAAGCCAAGCTAGTTGCGGAGTGAGGACCCTGAAGGTCATAATTTGGCTTTCACATGGTCCAGTCGAGATCCTTTTTACTGTTTCTCGAGATTCGTTAGGCCGCTTTTTAGCGATAAATGTCAGCGTCATGCTGGCGACTCATTTAGTTGCACCTCTCCACTTAGCGGCCAGTCGCCTTTACACAATGATCAGCTGCTCTGTCTTACTTCTTAGACGTCAGAGTCTTCATTACAATATTCCATCGTAATAACCCTCCTGGGCGAGTATCCAAGCGCGACGTCGGAGTCTCCATTACAAAATTTCATCGTTATAACCCTCTTGGGCGAGTATCCAAGCGCAACGGCGGATCCCGATGTCGCCCATACCGCGTCCCGATACTCTGGTGGTAGCCAGAGCCAATTTTCTGCGTTCCGTGTGACCCAGCAACCGTCAGCACTGATGCCATATTCAGAGTGAATAAATGTCAAAGTATTCCTACATTCGCCCCACTGTCCGCGAATATCCTGATCGAACACAAAAGAACCATGGTCGGTGAACAGCCGCGAGTCAAATTCGCTCGATGAGGTGCATGGGGGGGAAGAATGGTTCTTGAGCATCCGAACGCCGGTATTCACATGCCCGTCACACATCAATTTATAGTCGGAGACCGATGCCACGAGCACCCCGTCGGCCGAGAAGGCAACCGAAAAGGTCCCCAAAAATGCATGGCGGCCGTGGGCACGTATAGTTTGAGTGCATTCGCCTGAATCCACACGCCAAAGCCGGATTATCTGGTCATCGTAGCCAGATGCTATGAGCGCCCCATCGGGTGAGAAGGCCACCGAGCAGACGTTCCCGCTATAGCCATCCAGTGTTTTCAGTATTTGGATGCATTTGCCCGTACTTACACGCCAGAGTCGGAGCGTCTCGTCACTGGAGCCGGATGCCACGAGCGCCCCATCGGGCGAGAAGGCTACCGAGCAGACGTCATGACTATGGCCATCCAGCGTTTGGGTGCATTCGCCCGTGCTTACACGCCAGAGTCGGACCGTCTTATCCTCGGAGCCTGATGCAACGAGCGCCCCGTCGGGCGAAAAGCTCAGCGACCTGACACTATCGCCTTTGCGTTCGAGCTTTCGAAGGTGTTGGCCCGATGTCGCGAGCCT
The DNA here is from genome assembly GCA_032433595.1 of Conoideocrella luteorostrata. Taxonomy (NCBI): domain Eukaryota; kingdom Fungi; phylum Ascomycota; class Sordariomycetes; order Hypocreales; family Clavicipitaceae; genus Conoideocrella; species Conoideocrella luteorostrata. The sequence goes on from JASWJB010000527.1 coordinate 11,780, forward strand.
TCCGTCAGCTGAGATTGCCAGCGACCTGACTTGATTGCTATGTTCTCTGGGCTTCTGAGCGCGTTTACTCGTATTCACACGCCAGAGTCGGACCGTCTTATCCTCGGAGCCCGATGCCACGAGCGCCCCGTCGGCCGAAAAGGCCACCGACTTGACATTCTTGCTATGGCCATCCAGCTTTTGGGTGCATTCGCCCGTGCTTACACGCCAGAGTCGGACCGTATTATCCTTGGAGCCCGATACTATAAGTGCCCCGTCGGGCGAGAAGGCCACCGACCTGACCCAGCCCCTATGGCCCACGAGCGTCTTGATACATTTGCCTGTGCTCAGACACCATAACCAGATCGTACAATCACTGGAGCCAGAAGCCATGAGCGCCCCATCGGGTGAAAAGGCCACCGACCACACCAGGCCTCTGCGGGTATCCAGCGTTTGAGTGGATTCGCCCGTGTTTGCACGCCAGAGTTGGACCGTCTCCGCGAAGCCTGCTGCCACGAGCGCCCCGTCGGGTGAGAAGGCCACCGACCACACCTCGCCGCGAAGGTCGTCCAGCATTTGGGTGCATTTCCCGGTTTTCACATGCCAGAGTTGGACTGTCCTGGCCCCGCCTGCTGCTATATACGCCCCGTCGGGCGAGAAGGCCACCGACCAGCCGCTATGGCCCTCAAGCGTCTGAATGCATTCGCCCGTATTCACTCGCCAGAGCTGGATTATCGCGTTATCTAACCCCAATGCTACAAGCGCCCCATCGGGCGAGAAAGCCACAGATGTAACACAAGCGGCAAGGCCTTCGAGTGTCTGGAAACATTTGCCCGTGTTCACACGCCAGAGTCGAACAGTCCTGTCCAAGGAGCCTGAAGCCACTAGCGTCCCATCGAGCGAGAAGGCGACTGACCAGACATAGTCTCTATGACCTTCAAGCGTCTGGACGCATGGTCCCCAATATCCCTCCACCTTCGGCAAGATGGACATCCAACGCCGGACCTGCTTTTCGAAGATGACTCGCACTTCGCTCTTCTCCGGGGCAAATACGAGGAAGGAAAAGTAAAGTTGAAGAGGCACATCGTCAATACCGGATATGTTGGCAAGAATGAAACGCATGGCATCGTCGAGGAAATTGGAGAGTTCTCCGTTGCCTCGAGTCTTGATCAGAGTCATTTAGCCGCATTCTGGGAGGTATGTAATGTGGGTTTTCACGCACCTTGGAGAATGACTGCATCCCTGCAATAATACGCACACTTTCCCAAGCCCTCCCCATTAGGCTCAATGACTCAAGCCAGTGAAGGAAATGGCATTTCAAAAACCTCAAGACTTGCTTGCAATCATCGTTAAAACCTTGTGTCGCTTGAAGGTGATGAGCCCAGTATAAGCAGGCATACCGCAGCTCAGATGGAAGACTAGTTTCTACTTTGTTTTGCCCGACAGCGGATCGAGGTGTGCCAGGTCTTCCTACATCGCAAATATCCTGTCGAAGTGACTCCATTAGACGTAGACAGTGTACTGCCACTGCCTGGTGGGTTTGCTTCTCGTCAATCCAAAAAGGGTTTTTGTCGCGCTGCGTCGGGTCAAGCAGGAAGTCGCGGAAAGACAGATGTAGCACCCTCACGGGCTCTTCCTCGGACAACGGTACGCTGAGGACGGAGTGCAGTACGTACAGTCTGCTAGCAATATCCTCTTTTGCAATGTCGAGAAGGTGCGCTAGTGCCGACGTCGATAAAGGACTCGCGAGGATGACAATAGAGCCGACAATGGTTCGAAATTCCAGGATAATATCTCGCTGTTGATTGGCAGACAATCCAGTAATCTGGTTGTCCAACAGTGGCATGTACACTTTGGCCAGTTGTGATAAGTGGCCCTCTGCTCGTCGCGAAAGAATCTTCTCCAGTTGCTTATCGGGCACGCCAATCCTTCGATCTGCTATGAAGAGACATACGGTAGCGGCAAAAATAAAGAGTGGGGTTGCCATCTTCACCAGCTTCTCAATCTTGGAAGTGCCTGGCCAGTCCTCGGCTATTTGTTGGCCGTCATTATGATATTTGTCTCGAATCCTCCCCAGCTTGTGTTTCAGAAAGGCACGTATATCACGCTCGATCGTGGGTTTCGATATCTCCTGAAGGACCAGACCATCGTACTTGACCTTGGTGTCGTTGAATCCTAGTCGAACAGGCTGTTCCGGTCGGCTGGTCACGAAGATCTTTAGTGGCTTAGACTGCAGTGCCACGGGGCGAGAGAAAAGTTGAATCAGGAGCTTGATGTCATCCTCCCCCTCGCATTCGTCCAGTGCATCAATGATGATGACAATCGGTTCCGGATTCTGCAAGTCCCGTGGCATCGTCGATAATGGGCCCCAAATCAGCTTGTCAAACTGGTTTCGGGCCGACCCTCTTAGAATCGTAGGGTCGCTGTCGATCACACCCTTGATTCTGGGAGCCAGTGCCGGGACTCTATGCACGAGGTCGGCCGCAATTGTGGACATGAATTTTGCCATGTCCCCTCTATCGGCCTCTCCCCTCTTGAAAAAGAAGCTGGCGCCGAGGTATCTCTTGGAAGCAAAAAACTGAGCGAGAGTGCGGGACACAGTAGACTTGCCTGTCCCTGCCATGCCGTTGAGCCAAAAGATCGCCTCCTTTCTGGAATCATTAGCCCATTCTGATATGTCCTTAAGAAGCTCCCGTCGCGTATCGGGAAGACATAGCGGGTTATGTTCTTCAGCACGAGAGTCGAATGACGCTCCGACAGCAACTCCATCCTCCAATCGAGCAAGGACTGTCTTTTGATCAATATCCAAAACGCCAGTGCTGGCCATGTACACATTAGCTTCCTTCTAAAGAAGTGATTGTTGGAGAGCGCAGCAAAATACAGTCAACTTGTACCTACTGTACATCTCGCACTCCTGCTCTCACATCGGCCGTGACGGATTGAAGATTCTCCATGTTCTCGCTAACTTCCGGTACATTAGGTGACGAGGCGAACCTTTGTTCCAAGGTGATACTAACTCGATTTCAGTGCGTCAATCGCACGCTGCGTATCTTGAAGTTGATTGGCCGGGACATATTCGAGAAGCTCCTTCGCGAATGCCGCCGCCGTAGCAGAGGCATACGGCTGCCAACGATCATTCTTGTGCGAATCAGCATAATCGCAGATCCCCCTGATCACAAGGCAGGGGAAGAGGTCCATCAGACCCGCAGCTTCCATCTCAAAGCAGATACATTCCTTCCCAACCATCTCTGCAAGCTTGTCGCGAATGCTGGCATCTTTGACGAGTGTGTTACCAGAAGCGATGGTACCGTAGTGAATCACCGGGTCGGTTGTTTTCCGCGGATCGCGGAAAATCTCCCCCGATGGATCGCACTCGGCGCAAGAACTACCCCCGGCGTGATTGTAGGTTGACGAAAACAGCCGATCATTCCCAAATCCCTGATGGAAAAATGCAGGAGCATTATATCGTGTCTCCCGCATCTGGGGATTGGTGTCCAACATATTTTGAAGCAGACCCGGGACCTTCGATGGGGCTATGAAATGCTCTGCCTGCAGGCTGGACAGCGCGGTTAGTAGGACCTTTGGGGGTTTGTTTAGGGCGCCTTTTCGCTGCCAATTCTGACCTGGATTCACACTCCCTAGGTCATATTGTACAACTCCCCCAGTTGTCCCTCTAGGCTGACCGACGACGACATCACCGAGCCGGATGTCCGGGTCTTGATTACGTCCAGGTACTCCACCACCAATCCCTACCAGCAAGCCAATTCTGATCTGAGGTAGGGAAGAGAGAAGATTGGAGGCTGTCGTCGCCGCGGAATTCGTTCCAGGTTCACCGGCAGGAAGCGACGCTATGACAATATAGTGTTTGCCCATCTGACCCCATGAATATGAGTTTGTGTCGGATGGGTGTTGCTCAAAATCGGCAGGTGCCTCGTGGCGAGGATCCAGTAAGGCCATCGCCGCCGCACGCTCGATAGGAAGGGCAGCAATCCATCCTATGGTGTAACGGTCTCGGCTGTCCAATTGAATCATCGTCAAGAAGTTTCGTCGGGGGTAATCGAAAAGAAGCTTGCGAGGGAAGCCTAATGGCAGGAGAATCAGAAACGACAGGATTCAGGACATCTTCCAAAAGCGGGGAAATTAGGCATCAGCTGCCTATCCTGCAGGCAGGCATCCCACCTCCATAAGTCCGGGGAGGTCAGCCAAATGGTCAATACAGACCCGACGACAAGCTTCCAATGAAATGCCGCCAGAGTGCGACGAACCCCCCTGTCTCGATCCCAACGGCCGCCTCCAATCAAATATATCCATGGTGGCGATGAACCCCCGGTCGGCCAAATCGCCGCGTTAAGGCGAATGGCCGCTACCCGGTAGCACCACATCTCGACTACTCTCTCGTGTCCATTTTGTCCTGCCACAGTGACTGGCGTGTCCCAATTCTCGTCCATGATGTTCGCATCCGCTCCAACCTCCATCAGAATAATGACAACTCCCTCATAGCCCTTACTAGATGGCCAAAACAGAGACGACCTCCCGGATTCTGACCTTAAGTTAACTCTTACATCCTATCTTTGCGCCACAATTTTGACAACTGCCTGGTGCCCATTCGTCGCTGCGATCAATAATGGTGTTACCATCCTGATATTCTTCATATCTGGTTTAATTTCTTAACTTCTTCATGAAGAAGTTGTTCAAATGCAACAAACATCACCCGTGCGTGCCGCATTGTAAAACATGGCACAATTCGCAATTCTTCCCGGATACGAATAAGATCATGCGTAGATAGGAGCTCAAGGACATTGTTGTGGCCACACGTTGCTGCTGCCTTTACCACCTCTTCCGCAATAGCGATCTCATCTCCTCGCTGGCGGTGCACCTATTGGCTCCCGGGGTTGCGACCCTTATTAGTTAGCTGTTTCTTAATATTCTCAATATCCTTCATATGTTCTTAATAAATTAATACTCAATAGATGATTCTCAACTGCCTGAAGAGCCTGAAAGCCACTTGTTGATGTTAGTATTCAGGCCTTGTAGTCATGCCTTGTGACCTTGCTGGCCATCTACGGCACCGATGGTCCTGACGAGCATCTCCAGTCTCAACACCACCCCTGGTTGTCTCTACTACATGCCGTGCTATGAAGGAATCAGACACGAATGCCCTATGCCCTATGCCCTGCCCAACTGTCACTCCCACATGGCCCCCAACTCGGCGGGACGGCGCGCGCAAGGCGCGGCGCAGCCGCGCGCGGATTTTGGCGCACTATTTACATGACGTTTCTGCAAGGCTTGCGCATGTACATGCTCTGTTGGCAGTGAGGGCGCCTGTGTGTGTGCGGTCAGGGGCGCGGCCGCAACTCAACGGCCAGCGCTCGTACCGCCACGAAACCTGGCGCAAACGACTCGCAAAGACGCCGCGTACACAATGCACATGAAATAAAGGCCAAAGCAGGCACTCCCGGCGCGCGCGGCAACTCTGCGGCGGGCAGCGCACAAAATGCCGGCGGGATGGGTGGTTTTTCGCTTGAGTGGTAAGCGGAAAGGGAGGAGGTTATAAGCAGAAAAAGGACCAGACTGTGGGCCGTGTTCCTTTTACTAGGACTAACGACTCCTGCTGTCACTCCTCTCTCTAGTAGAGTAGTAACTGCAAGGTCTCCATCCTAGTAAAAGGAACACGGCCCACAGTCTGGTCCTTTTTCTGCTTATAACCTCCTCCCTTTCCGCTTACCACTCAAGCGAAAAACCACCCATCCCGCCGGCATTTTGTGCGCTGCCCGCCGCAGAGTTGCCGCGCGCGCCGGGAGCGGCTTGCTTTGCATCGCATCGTGCTCTGTGCGTTGGTGCGAATCTTTTGCGCCAGGTTTCGTGGCGGTACGAGCGCTGGTCGTTGAGTTATCGTTGGTGCGAGCTATGTACTTATTTTGGCCAATTGCCCACCCGGTGATTTATTTAATGCCTTGCCATTTATCGCCCCTTGTGCACTGGGCTCTTGTGCATCTTTTGCACTAGGTTTGGCGTTATCCGGCGCGTTGGTTGTGGTGTTGCAGCTGTGCTGGGTCGGAAGCCCCTGAGGCTGAATTGCTGACCTGGCGACCAAGCAGGTTTTTTGTAGATTACGCAGCAGATGTTTTATTTCGCGCCCTGACTTTTATTTAATTATATACGCTACGCCCCTGTGCATCTTTTACACCAGGTTCCGACCTGTCTCGTGGCATTGCCGCTGTGCTGTGCTGTGCTGATTATTGCTGTACGTCGCTCGTACGCCCCCCTGATTCCCGACCGAGCAAGTTTTTCGTAGACTACGCACTGGGTGATTTATCTCACGCCCTGCCTTTTATTGCACCGTGTGTAGCAGGCTCTTGTGCATCTTTTACATCAGGTTTGGTTTGGGGTTTGTGTCGGGGGGAATTGCTGTTGTGCTGCATTGCCGGGTCTGCAAGCCAGCCGCCCCCTGTCGCTGGATGACCTGACCACGGAGGTTCTTCGTAGATTGCACACCAGGTGTTTTGTTTCGTGCCCCGCAGTTGAGTGTGCCTTTTGTGCTGCATTTTTCTGCATCTTATGCGCTGGTTCTCTCTGCATCTTGTGCACTGGTTATTGTGCTGCGTTGTTGCTGTGGTTGTGCTACTCTTGTGCTACGTACCAGCCCCGTATGAGCTCACTCGCTGGTCCCCGACCGAGAAAACTCTGCTATTGCACCCTGGGGCTGCCTGCTATTCTTGCGTGGGCAGCAGCGGCAGCGGCATCATTATCATCGGCGGCGGCATCATCAGTGCATCATCAGTGGCATCATCGGCGGCATCATCATCGTCAGCAGCGAGCAGCAGCAGCGGCATTATTGTCGTCAGCGGCATCATCAGCAGCAGCAGCATCAACGGCGGCGGCAGCGGCGGCAGCATCGTCATCGGTGGCAGCATCATCAGTGGCATCATCATCATCATCAGCAGCGCCATTAGCATCATTAATGGCTGACTCTTCCTCTCGTGAGTGCAGACGTTTCCCCTCTCCCAGGTGCTGACACCAGCAGCGGCGTTTCTTGCGTGGTGGTAGCATCCTGATCCTCATCGGCATCATCGTCATCATCATTATCGACGGCGGCGGCATCAGCATCATCGGCATCATCGGCACCAGCGGCACCAGTGGCATTTCTCACGTGGGCAGCAGCATTCTCATTAGCAGCGGCGGAATCACAAGCAGCGGCAGCAGCATCATCATTATTATCGACTGACTTTTCCCCTCCCGACCGCTATAATCGTGACCAAAATCCTGACCTGTAGCTATCGTCATTATTATCAGCAGCATCATCATCAGCAGGTAACTCTTCCCTCTCCCGAGTGCTAACTTTTGCCCTTTGCTGACCGCTCCATCATCAACAGCAACAGCATTATCGTCGGCGCCGGTATCAGCGGCAGCGGCAGCAGCGATATTTCTACGTGGGCAGCAACATTCTTATCAGCAGCGGCGGCGGCATCATCGTCATCAGCAGCAACGAGCGCAGCGAGGCCGGGGGTTTGGGGGCTTGCCCCCATATCATCAAGCATTGTTGTTTACGCCGTGACTGTATATCATGGGGGCCCGCCCCCAAACCCCC
>JASWJB010000528.1:0-19283 GCA_032433595.1 Conoideocrella luteorostrata
AAATGCACGAGAAGAGGGATATCGTAGAGATAAATAGCAGCCGAATTCCCGTCAATTAGATAGAAATCAAGGACATTTTTCCACTGCCTTAGAGATCGACTTCCATAGCTGCTCACTTGTGACAAGCTATGGAAGATCTAAGCAGTGGAATTGTCCTTGAATTCTATCTAATTGACGAGGAATTAGACCTCTTGTTATAGATGAATTCTATCTATGCATTCGTAATCATCGAATTAATAAGCAGCTTTGAAATCAACTAATTCGTTGGTATTTGCCACCATTTGCCACTATTCGCCATCTTCGTCAGTAGCTTCGTAAGCAGCTTATTCTTGACACCGACGTTTCACCTCCCCCAGGGGCTGGCAGAAGCGGGAACATCCTCATCGGCAGCAATGCAACCATCAGCAACGGCATCATCATCATCATCAGGTGACTCCCCCCCCCCCAACCGCTACTATGGTGACTAAAATGGTGGCCGGAATGCTGACCTGTGGCCATCATCAGCGGCATTTCTTGCGTGGGCGGCAACATCTGACTTTTCCCCCTCCCGACCGATACAATCTTGACCGGGAATTCTTACCTGTGGCCATTAGCAGCAGCGGTACCATTATTATTATCAGCCAACTCTTCCCTCTTGTGAGTGCTGACTTTTTCCCCTCTCACAAGTGCCAACAGCAGCGGCGGCGGCATCATCAGTGGCATCATAATCAGCAGCGGCGGCGGCGGCGGCATCGTCATCATCATCATCAACATCATCAGCAGCAGCGACATTTTTTGCGTGGTAGCAACATGCTCATCTGCAGCAACGGCATCATCTTCATCATCATTATCAGGTGAATTTTCCCCTCCCAACCGCTGCTATCGTGACCAGAACTCTAACCTGTGGCCATCATTACTAGCAGCAGCCGCAGAATCATCATCAGCTGACTTTTCCCCTCCCTCCCGACCACTACCACGGTGACCAGAATCCTAACTTGTGGCCATCATCATCATCAGCAGCGTCAGCAGCGACATTTCTACGTGGGCAACAACATTCTCATCAGCAGCAGAGGCATCACAAGCAGAGGCATCACAAGCAGTGGCAGCGGCATCATCATGAGCAGCAGCATCTGACCCACCCCCCCTCACGACCGCTTCAATCGTGACCAAAATCCTGGCCTGTGGCCATCATCCTCATCATCATCAGCAGCATTATAACAAGCAGCAGCAGCATCATCATCATCGGCGGCGGCGGCGGCAGTATCATCATCAGCTGGCTCTCCTCTCTCGTGAGTGCTTACTTTCCCCTCCCCCAAGTGCTCAGAGTGGCGGCGGCATGATCATTATCAGCAGAAGCGGCAGCAGCAGCGGCGGCATTATCATTATAAGCTGACTCCTCCTTCTCGTGAGTGCTGACTGTTCCCCTCTCCCGAGTACTGACTTCTCCTCTCTCAAGTGCCAACCTTTCTCCTCTGCTGACCGCTCTTCTATTGTAACCGTCGTGCTGATTAAATTCGATCGCGGCCGATAATCCTATCATCAAAGAAATCGTCTTGGGCAGCTTGCCTCACGATATCAGATGGATCCGATGCTTCTTGAACGCCTGTACGTCTTTCGATATTTGAACCTTTCAACGTGCTCATCAATCGACTTGCAATACCTAATGCTTCTTGTAGTCTATATATTGTCTAACATTCGAATGTTTTAATAAGCCCGTTGGATTAATTTACGTTATCCGATGCTTCTTGCAGTGCGTTTATTTATCATTCAGCTCGATAACCAACTTGCCATATCTAATGCTTCTTACAGAGCCTGTACTGTACGTCTTCCGGGAATTGAGCCTTGTAACGAGCTTGTTAACTAACTTTCGATGTCTGATGCCTTATGCAGTGTACTTCTTCCGAGTATTGAACCTTTGAACGAGCTCTTCAGTGTGAAGGGCTCGTTAGGTGACTCTGGCCGATAGGCGCCTTATATACCTGGATACTGGGTGTATTTGGTACCGGCTGCTACTGCTGGATCTTTTTGTTCCTGGCGCAGTGGATAAACCCAGTGCCCATCGTTACAGTCAGATTGACCTGCGATGCCACAAGTGAGTAGCTATGGAAGTCGGGTCTCTAAGTAGTGGAAAACTGTCCTTGATTTCTATCTAATTGACGGGGAATTCGACTACTATTTATCTCTCCGATATGCCTCTTCTTCTTGATTCACTTCATTCCATTGATTCTGACGATATCGTAGGCTTGCGGAGATATCGTCCGTTTCTGGCGATGTTGAATTCCTCCAGCGATGCGCTTCCGTCGGCATCGTACGATTCCGACGATGTTGAATGCTTCCGGTCGTACGTTTCCGATGATATTGAATGCTTCAGGTAATGTTGAACGTTTCCGGTCACATCGTGCGTTCTCGGCGATGTTGAGTGTTTCCGGCAGCATCGCACGTTGTTGGCGATGTTGAAGGTGACATGAGATATCAGATGCCTACACGCCTTCCGAGAATTAAACCTTTGAACGACCTTGTTAGATTGACCTGCGATATTAGATGCCTATACGTCTTCCGAGATTTGAGCCTTTCAACGTCTTTGTCAGATTGATTTGCGGTATTTCATGCTTGTACTTCTCTCGAGATTTGAGCCATCGCGACATTGCAGATGCGCTCCAACGGGCGGCGAGGAGACGACACCGGGATACGGCCCTACGGAAAAAAGCACAGAAGAATGCGCCGGCCGCCGATGATTCCCACAACCTGCAAAGGCAGCACAACGACGCCGAGTTTATCCAGCCACTGGATGCAGACACGACCAAGCCTACCATCTACTATATCAAAAGGGAGATTTGCAGGGTAAGTGTTTATCCGCGAGTGCGTTTCGGGAATCGTCATTTCATTTCATGCTAAAGGCAGAAGGTTCTATGTCACGAACAAGCATGGCGACTAGCGGAGGGCTCTCAAGCCGACATATACTCTGCGATAAGGCCTCATCATGACGTTTCTTCACTGGATTTGTGAAATATACCTGCAGAAGCGGCGTAAGAAGTCAAAGAAGGATATAGTCAACCAGTACTGGTGGGACTTCAAAATGCTCTACCGCCGTTGTAACGAAGGCAGGGTTGTCAATCCAAACGCGTGCGAGGAGATCATAAAGGTACCATATTGGCAGCCGTAATGTCAACCACACTGCCTGATGCTGATGTGCCCTAGTACAAAGTATTTTAACACCAAATTCAAAGAGAAGTTTCACCTTGACGACCAACCGGGATCCAAGCCCGTCACGAGCGTGTGGACGATCTGCTATTGGGTCTGGCGAAACCACTGGTCACGCGACTGTAGCGTATTCCCGACCGAGGACGACCGCCTCGACCTCGCAACAATCAATCATGCTGTTCCAGGCTCAAACAGCATGTCGGCCTGCAGAACTCGTCAATGGGACTGAAAACAGAGGGGCCACGGATCCCCTGCTTGACGAATCTGACAGCGTGGATGGGGTAGGTAGGTAGCAGCAAAAACGCGTTGAATAACACCACAGAAGCCGGATTCAGGCGGCAAAACGGACTGCATTAAGCACTTCTAGGCGAGCAGTACTTCGAAAAAGGAAGTCTGTCATCAAAGTAGAATCCGAGCCCGCATCAGCAGCAGACTCTAATCCCAGCGACGCCATCTTCGACAGCGACAGCGACCCCGACAGCGACAATACATCCAACACAGAGTATGCTGACCATGTCGAAGAAGACGTCGATATACTTCAGACGGAACAGAAGTTCTGTCATGCGGGTGCTGCTACAGAGGAAGGCGAGGATAAAGAGCGAGTACGAAAGCATAGAGCAATACGCTACGTGGGTCGTCAAAGATCCAAATACGGGAGGACGAGACGTGCTGGCCATGGAGGCATTTTTTTTTCGCTGCCACAAGGGTGCAGACAGGAAGCCTAAACCGTGCGTTTTTTTTTTTTTTCCTTTCTATAGTTTAGCGTACGCTGACGCGCGCTGCACAGAAGAACCATTTTCTTGTTCCGCGAGAACCCGCTTCCTATTCTCTGTCCAATAAGCCATTTCCTCGCATGGGCGATTGGCGACGACGCAGTTGATGTAGACGGCTTCTCTCATGCCGCGCCGCTCTTCTTCTCCACTCATCTTGGCAAGAAGGCCACTAAAGTGTGCTGGAAGCCATCGAAGCTCAAAACGCCAGCTTCTCGACGGTTTATACGGACTGCGGCGGGAGCCTGGACAAAGTCGACGACAGACCCCATGAAGTACTCCGCCTATGCATTCCATCCCATCCGGACAGGATTGGGTCTGATTTAGGGTCAGAGGGAAAGTGGACGTCGTACTGCATGCGGCGCGGCAATGCGAATGCGCTGCTGCTGATGATGATGATGCCGCCGCCGCTGCTGCTGCTGATGGTAATGCTGCCTACGCAAGAACAGCAGCGCCTGCAAAAAAAAGCAGGGCTTGGTCGGGCTGGTAAGAAACACAGCAAGGGTAACACAACCACACAGCACGCACAGCAACCAGCGCTCAAATAACCGCCATATGCAGCTGCTTGGATTGCCGTGCGCCCATACTTAGCAGCAGCAGCGTTGACATCAGCTCCTGCTGCTAGAAGCTTCTCAACCATTTCAAGATTACCGCCCTCAGCCGCTGCATGAAGCGCTGTATATCCACCGTCTGACACTGCAGCGTTAGCATCAGCTTCTGCCGCTATTAGCTTCTCGACCACTTTAAGATGACCTCTCTTAGCCGCTGCTTGAAGCGCTGTGTATTCTCGCTTTGCCGCTGCAGCGTTAACATCAGCCCCTGCTGCTAGTAGCTTCTCGACTGCTTCAAGACCACCTATTTCGGCCACTGCTTGGATCACTGTACGCCCATGCGCACCACCACCAGCAGCGTTGACATTAGCTCCTGCTGCTAGTAGGTTCTTGACTATTTCAAGATGACCTCTCTCATCCGCTCTTTGGATTGCTGTAAGCCCATACTTAGCAGCAGCAGCGTTGGCATTAGCTTCTTGCTGCTAGTAGGTTCTCTTGGAATTGATAGGAGAGGTTCAAATTTGTTCGCATTGATGGGATGTGCAGTGTTACTTAGATGATGGATGCAGAATCCCTCGTCTGACGGCCTCGTCCAAATCCCCCTATAAATACCCCTACAATCTAAGACACTTCCGTCCTGAATTCCTGCCTTAGGCCCAGAGGCCACGTATCCTTTCTCTCACAGCCCGTGTATCCACATATCCACTCACACATGCGTGTTATCCAACAACAAGCAAGACACGGCGCCGTCTTCCTGCAAGGCGGGCAAGCTGAAAGCTGACCTTGTAGGCAGAAAACACGGCAATTGTTTGGTCCACAATTTTTTGACGGACGGATCTGCGAGTGTGGCGCCTTGGCCTGTATTTACCTTGTCTGTTTGTCCCGTCCCCCCCCCCCCCCCCTTCCCTTTTTACCTTGTCCCTTTCCCACCCCTCTTTGCGGAAACGCCAGCACCACTTGTGGACGAGACGCGCTCGAGATGGCGACGGCAGCAGAGACCTCCTCCTGTAGCCGTCTCTTACGACTTCCATTCCTGGGCAAAACATGTCATCTGTCAAAATGCGCTATGCATCGGTGTTGCGTATGTACTCTGGCTGAACCCCATTCCCAGCAAGGTCAGAAAAGAGCCGTGAAATAGCGGGCGTCACGCTGCATTAGCGCAAGAACAGGACGGAACAGAAACCTTGCCATGCCGTACGTCTAGCCAATAAGCGCCCTTATTAAGGATTGCCTAGTAAGTTGAGATAGCACAAATGGGGCTGCCTCTGCTCACTAATCGACACATCACATAATGGTTATCTCGCTCGTCATGGCTAAACGAGCAACGGGCCGGACGACCGTAGCGTCCCCGGTCAAAGATGCAACCCATGCACGAGTAATCACACATGTTTTACTAGTACGTCAAATGAGGCTGTCGATACAATAGGGACCAGTTCAACCACGATGTCACAGGAAACACTTAACATGACCGAAAACGCACGATGCGACCGGAAATATTCAACATTACTGGAAGCATTCAATATCATCGGAATCGTACGATGCCGACGGAAGCGCACCGCTAGAGGCATTCAACATGGCTGGAAGCCTACCGTATCGTCGGGATCAATGGAACGAAATGAATCCAGATGGAGAGGCATATCGCAGAGATAAATAATAGTCAAATTCCCCATCAATTAGACAGAAATCAAGGACAATTTTCCACTGCTTTAGAGACCCGACTTCCATAGCTGCTCACTTGTGACACACGACCTTGACTGTTCCTCCTGAAAGCTATTCCTCCCTCTTATTTCGGTTTTGGGATGGACAACCCATAGTCGTTCTCTATCCGCGCCTCACCTTCATCATGATTAGAGCTCATTTGAATATTTCTCACTGTCGTCGCTGTGATGATAGCGACGGCCATTGTCATGCAAAAAGCAATACTCTTCCTATTCGCTTCTCATTAGTTGTCGTTATGAAGCGTGGGGGAACGAAAACAAGAGACTTACGGCGCGTTGATCGCAATATGCTTTAAATTCATCCTTTTCGCATTTCCCCCCAAGACTTTTCTTGTGTTCTTCCCGACATCGCAGTCTACAGTTTCTTTCCTGATATTGTGAAACATGTCAGCCACCAGCCAGATCCGGGCAGTTACCGAACCTGATACATACGCAGCGTTTATTCTTCAACTTTTTAGCGCATTCGACGTAACAGTCCAGATCATCAGCCTTTTGTAATCATGTGGGTCAGCGCCGGCAAAGCATCATGTAACAATGGATTGAAGAGACTCACGCATTTGCCATTGCAGTACTCCCAGTCCCCGCGATACGTCCCGTGGCACATGTCGCATAGTTCTTTCAAGTGGGCTAGCTTTCTCTGCTGCTCTTGCTCTTGAGAGGGGCAGTGCCCTACGTACTTGCCTGCAGGAAGATGGTCATCTGCACCAGTCTTATCCTCCAGGCACCCGGCTGGCCCAGCCAAACAGGGACCGTCTACAACGCAAAGAGGAGGTCGACTCTGGGTGTTTCCACAGTCATTCTAAATGACGACACGTCAATCAGCATCCACAGGAGCTGCCATGTACCTCGAGGTGGTAGAACAAACCAGACTACTATCAGTGCAGCCATATTGACTATTGGCACATGTTTTGTACTGACCACCAACCCAGTGGCCAGGAGGCTAAGTCCTGTTATTAGTAGTGGTGAAGCATGCATCAGACTCATCTAGACATACACATGAATTCTGTTATCGCTCATGTTAGCTCGCAGCTGGTATGGGAACTTTTGTGAACTGGACTCACTATAGGCACACGATTACGCTTTTCATTTAGAAACGTCAGCCCATTGCCAACGGTATCTTTGACACAACCATCAGTCACTTACGCATGTCAAGGTACACTCTGATCCCTTTCATTTGTGCCGTTAGTACGATAACAGCAAGATGAGGAGGTACTGCACACATACCTTGTTCTATTAAAAAGAAAGAATTATTAGCGTGGCTCGATCAGCTGAAGAGCAAAGAACTATACTTACTGGCTGAAAAGCGTCGAGACCAAGCGGGAAAAGAGGAAGCAGAAATAAAGCCCGCATAGTAATGGTATGATAGTCTTGTTCTGTTTTAGACAATTCAAACCTCGTTTTTTTTCTGGGAGGGCAAAAGCGAGGAGACAATTGTGTCTTGGATGGAGGGCGTGGCCAGTTTAAACTAAATTTTGACGCGGAGTATTCTGCTGCCTCCGTTGCCTAATCCGTTCGATGATAAGGCCCGTGGATTTTCGGACCTGCTGCACCCGCTTTACCAAAAAGAGTGCAGCGCAAATAGTTGAACCCCACAACACCAACGCGGGATCTACCTACGATACGACGTATGATAGGCTGTTGAGACCTATAGTCCGTACCGTAATGAGTCCTGCATCCCGCTCGACCCCTCCCTGTGGAGCGCCGGGCCGAGACAATGACGACTTGGCGAATCAGGATAGGCTACGAGAGTGAACAAGAAACTTGTGGAGCACTTTACCGAGACCAACATCGTTCCCCATGACTAATGAGAAATGAATGTCATGACTTTTATGGACGGGAAGTCTGCTTTGCGGGGCAGCAGGGGTATCGAGCCGTCCCCAAGATTCAGCCGGTGTTCTACACTTGGGCAGGGATACGAGCAATGGTAGGCGGAGGTGACGTGGCCACCCCAGCGCGCCGTATAAAAGAGGCGCGCTCGGCGGCACTCCTCTTTCTCTTCTGCTTCTTCTTCTTCTTCTTCCTCTTCTTTCTGAGATAGCCATGATCAAATGAATTGAATACTTTGTTTATATTTTATCGATTGGATAGCGATGGCGGCGGCATAGTGTTTATCCGCATGCGCATCCCTTCCAGACAACATCCGAGGTGGACCCCCATGCTGCGTTATGTTACTATTCAGGCCTTGTATGCCCGTACCTTTGTGAACCTTGTGGCCTGATCCTGTAATCTAATCTTGTCATCAGGCCTTGTGATAATGCCCTGTGACCTTGCTAGCTATTCACGGCACTGATGGTCCAGACGAGCATCTGTATCTCTCGTCTCAACACCACTATCCCCAGCCCGCCGTACTACGTACATACACACGCTTGGACAAGCCTTCTTTTACCTGGTTGTCTTGCTGTGAAGGAATCAGACACAAATCATGTACGCCCTGCCACAAGCCCCAACCCGGGGTGAAGGATTTTGGCGGATCACGGCTTCGCTTTTTACAGGACCTTTTGCAAGGCTTGTACACGTATGCAAGTGAGCGGGTGTGTGCGGTCTTGGTCTGGGCCTGGTAATAGGGGCTCGCACGCAGCTCGCCACCCAGCGCCCGCAGCGGCACCAAACCTGACGCAATCGATGCAGAAAAGCCCGGCGCACACGATGCAGTTGAAAAGAATGGCGATACGAGGCACTCCCGGGGCGCGCGGCCACTCTGCGGCGGGCAGCGCACAAAATGCCGGCGGGATGGGTGGTTTTTCGCTCGCGTTGTGAGAAAAAGGAGAAGAACGGTAAGCGGAAAAGGGAGTCGACCGTGGGCCGTCTCCCTTTACTAGGATGGAGACCTTGCAGCAACTACTCTACTAGATAGAGTAATTACTCCAAGAGTCGTTAGTCCTAGTAAAGGGAGACGGCCCCCAGTCAACTCCCTTTTCCGCTTAACGTTCTTCTCCTTTTTCTCACAACGCGAGCGAAAAATCACCCATCCCGCCGGCATTTTGTGCGCTGCCCGCCGCAGACTTGCCGCGCGCCCCGAGAGCGGCCTGCTTGGCATTGCATCGTGCTCTCTGCGCTCTTGCGAGTCTTTTGCGCCAGATTTCGTGCCGGTTGGAGCGCTGGCGGCCGAGCTATAGCTTTTTAGCTAAATGTACGCCAGGCATTCCATTTTATGCCTTGATTCTAACCGTACCTTGTGCGCTGGGTTCCTGTGCACCTTTTGCGCCGGGTTTGGTCTTGTTTCATGGTGTTGTTGTTGTGTTGTGCTGCGGTGTGGTGTTGTGTGCGGCTTGCAAGCCCCTGACGCTGGCCCGATTACGACCAAGAACACGGGTTTTAGCAGGTTACGCACTAAGGATTATATGTAGGGCATTCACTCTTTCTGTATTATATACCCTATGAGTTTCTGCATCTTTTGCACTTTAACCACTTCATCATCTTTGTCAGATTACCTTACAATGTCTCATAGGGTACTGTCACAGGAAAATATGAGCCTATTTAAGGGTCATAACTACACATGAAAAGTGGCCTCTGGCTACGCCATTTTTTGTGTGACAGGTACGATGCTTCCTGCAGCGCCTACACGTTTTCCGATAATTGAGTCTTTCAACAAGCTTGTCAACTGACTTGCAATACCTGATGCTTCTCGCAGCGCTGTATATCTTCCGAGGAGGACACCAGTCCTTATAGTCTACTTCTTTAATTCTTTAAATAAGAAGACCTGAAGGACGTTAGTGTCCTTCTCAGAAAACGCCTTACAGTCTCCTCCTTTTTCTGCTCACACCCGCTCACCATTGCGTAGAGTATGTACATATACACGCCTTGCAAAGGGTCCTGTGAAAAGCGAAACCGTGGTCCGGCAAAATCCCAAGGCTCAAAGCGCCCTCCGCGGCCCATCACGCCAGGTTAGGGCTTGTGGCAGTGGCAGTTGAACAGGGCGTACATACTGTCTCCAACGTCATGCCGAACACTGACGTCTTGGTCCGTCAGCAACACCTTTGATCGAGTCTTCACGTTGCCGGGAAACTATGCAGCACCTGTACCTGGCTTTATGTTCCGGTCGCTGAAGGACCATATAGCAGGGTCACGACACCCCTTCAGAGGGCCTCAATCAAGTCAGAACATCATCCATTAACATCACTGCTCACACTCTTCCACATACTCAAATTCATCTATTCCTGCTAATTTCCACGGTTGAAAATTGCTCTCCTCTTACTTTTCAAGGCACACAACCCAGCCCTCTCTCTCTGTATACTGACGTCCCTCCATCACCAGCACCAGGAACATGTGTGAAAAACCTCGGACCGTGTCTTGGGAACTTTATTCTGCGGGCTAGCATCGCTGATCGGACATCTCGCCAGCACACGCCATGTCATCAGTCACACAAGTAGCACTCGCAGTCCCACATTCCCGTGCAGTTCTCTGTTTTCTCCTTGTCCCGTCTAGGCTGTGCTGGGACTGGGCCTGGGATTTCCTCCTTGTCCCGTCTAGGTGGTAATGGGACTGGGTCTGGGGGT
Organism: Conoideocrella luteorostrata; assembly: GCA_032433595.1. NCBI lineage: Eukaryota > Fungi > Ascomycota > Sordariomycetes > Hypocreales > Clavicipitaceae > Conoideocrella > Conoideocrella luteorostrata. The sequence continues at coordinate 10,716 of JASWJB010000528.1, forward strand.
GGGACTCTCCCAATCATCCCCCGAGCCTTTTGATCCATCTTCTCTATCCATTTGGCTTTCTGGGACTTGAAGTCGGACCAAAATCTTTCTTCAACATTCTTCTCCAGCCATGATGCATGCTCGAAGGTTTCTAAGAACCGAAAAGCGTCATCCGATAGCCGTACACAGGCATAAAGGTCCGACCTGATGGCCCGGCGGTATTCGGCGTCACTAACCTCGCGAGGCACTGTTTCTAGCCAATCTTTTAGCGTAAACGGAATTTTCTTTAGTCTCTTTCGTATCTTGGAGGGTAGGGCTTCGGAAAGAGATACACTACATGGCCAAACGTCAACTAAACGACAAGCATGCTGCAACATAAAGACGAGTTTCTTACAGCGAATCCCCTGTCCACCGATACCATAGGACAGGTATGTCATCATCATTACCGCCAGGATTTTCGCCGTGATCGACAAGGAAATAGCATGTCCGGTTGTCGAACCCAAACTGAGCATTGTATGACGTAAAGCGATCACGGCGAAAATCGCTTGCCCGGTTCCAGTGTTGCTGGCTAATGACATTTCTGATGAAGTTGGTTTTTCCTAAATATCCATCGCCTGGCACAAGGTGCGTTGCCGTTATGACCAGTATCCGGACAGGCGTCATTGGCTCCTCTTGCTCTTCTTTCTTCTCCATGGCTGCCGAGGCACGCACGACCGGTCTTTACCTCGAGAGCAGAGAGGATTTATAGAGGAGAGGCAGGCTTGCGTTCATTTAGGGGGGGGGTTAGAGTCATGTGGTGACTGCTTTGGCAAACTACTCTGTAGCAGAGCCTCATTTGTTCAGCACGTGACACGCAACAGCGGATTTTCAATCATGCAACAACGACTAAGCCAAAAGCAGACGAAGTACCTTGCCCGCCGCCACACACCAAAAAAATACCTCTTGTGTTTTTGCGTGCGTCTGGCGTAATGACTAGCAGCATAATTTTCACCCTCGCGCATCACCCTTGTGGATGATACCACTTATACACTCCCTGTGTCAGAGACTACTGTTTGTAAGGGCATTCAGAGGCCACGTGACGTCGTGAATCTAGTGATGCACCTTAGCGTATTGGAGGAGAGTATTATGCAGCTAGCAAACGCTTCACTGCAAGTAGGGAAGGAGGAGACCAGATTGTTAGAAGGCCAGAGATTAAGACTGTTCATAATATAGTGCCACCTTGTTACTAAGAAGCTACGAATACTTTGGAAGTCTTGTCTATTACTCTGCATTACCAGTACCCAAGTCGTGACACCCTGCAATAGGTAATGCCCTTGTTGAGGGAGCTTGCTGTGATCTTGCTGCCGTAGCTGCTAGGTATGGTGATCAATAGAGTTATCTATAACAATGTTGGGGCCCAAAGACTAGGTTAAGATTGAAGCTTTTGGTGATGTGTTGTGCGTTGAAAAGTGCGTTGAAAAGTGCATTGCGAGCATGCCGTTGCCGACCGATTGAAGGCGTTGAAAGTAGCGTGTAGCGTGCACGCGTTCAGGGGCCGGTGACGGGATTAAAAACTTAGAAGGTACCTACTCCCCTGTCTTAGCGGGTGGGGTACCTAGCATGTTTGTGGTTAGGTTGACCTGCATATTTGTTTTCGAGCCCGATATATTTGGTTGCCCGCATTAACACAGGGAGCTTTGCTGGCGATGTTATTATTAGTAAGCGTAGCCGGAGGTAGGGGCAAAAGGAGAGGAAAGGCGGCATAAGCTTATAAAGCTAAAGATACACGAATTCAAGAGCTTTAATTAAAGAGCGCGGGATTCATTAAGGCGCTCTAAGCCTCACAAAAACGCAACGCATATAGTGTTGTCGCACCGCCCGACCCACTATCACCAACCCCCCATGATGCCCTCTTGGCCGGCACTATAGCCTGTTCTAAATAGTAGTTTCCTATTTATAACATTAGAGGGATATGAATTTACGCTAAATTCTTGTACTACACAATGTTATTTACAGTCTTAGAGTAGTTATAATCCAGGTCCTAGCCAGCCTGATGTGGGGAATTCTCCAGCAGCGCGCCGGTGTGACGGCTGTGGTTGGTTCCCAAGGGATAAACCTGGTCGTGGTTTATGTTGGCAGAGACTATAGGGCGTCGTACGTTCCGAGCAAAGAGATGTCACGTCGCAATGGTTTAGATGATTAATAGATGCAGGTAAATAATTGTAATAATTGAATGACTGTTGAAGACTGACTATCTAAGATATCTAAAGAGTGTAATTTAGTGGTGCTTATATAGCGTGCGGTTCACTGGAAGACCGAGTGAACCTTTATCGTGTCTTCGAGCGGTTCACTGTTAGTTCACGGTGAACACGTAGTAACCCTTGTACGGTTCACTAATGCTTCGCGGTGAACCTAAGTGAACTATACCCTCTATTACAGACCATGCCTAATTCCGTTCTTGTAGTCACGTGTGGTAGTGGGGGTTTGGCGTCCCATGGCCAGCTTTCCTGCAGCCCGCTAGACAGGGTCGTAACAGCCGGCAGTTATACGGAGTACAATTAATTGAATTCTCACGCGGGTGCAGATGCACGCAAGAACACAAGGTATTTTCTTGGTGTGTGGCGGCGGGCAAGGTACTTCGTCTGCTTTTGGCTTAGTCGCTGTTGCATGCAAAACCAATTATAAAGCAGCCCGAGAGGCCCAAAGCTTAACTAGAATGCTTTGCTAACGCAAGTGCAAGCCCTCCATTTGACAATGGTACGAGTGTACCATGCCTTGCCATTTCCTCCGCATGCTGTGCATTTAACTGTGTTAGGTTGGTAACCCCACCAATCACAGTCCATACACCCGACATCCTGGCAGGCACAACTCTCGCTTACATGTTTATCCCCCCAACAATTCCTACACGTCCCGAAAACTACTTCCTTGTCCCGATAACGTTCAGTTCCAGTCCCATTACAGATGTCGCAGCTCCTATCACCGCGATGTTGACGTTCATCAGCCCCGCTCCCCCAGCTACCTCCTGAGCTATATCCGGAGCTAGAGCTAGAGCTAGATCTACGCTCTGTGCGGCCGCGCGACGAAGAAGGCATTGTGTCTGTTTTGAAATATTAGTTTTAGATAAAGACTTGAAATAAATAGTAACTTACACGGTTGTTGCTAGACCAGAACTGCTGTTGAGTAAGGATTCGTTCTTTCTAGAAGAGCTTCAGGTTGAAAATAGGAAGTAAGGGACTAGGATTGAACACCAATATGTTCTACGGAGGTTGCTATTAAAAGTTATGTCCTGAGCAAATTTCCGCCAAATCGGATTAGGACTAGCTATATGCTAATTTGCCTCTCTTTATATTCGTTTCCACTGTCTAATTCTATGAAAACCCGTACGTGCCGTGCCGTACAAGGCGCTTAATCCAGGTCTGAATTAGCTCTTAAGGCATTTTATCCCAGCAGGTCTTCTAAGCCTAAATAGTTTGTCGACCCAAAAGGCACACCCAACACTCACATATACTGTGGTCTAACACACCCAGCAACGCTCTGTAAACTTTCGTGAAAGGCTTCTCGCAAAGGCCTCCCGTACTTCGTAGTGACCTTTCTCTTGCCGAGATCAAATAGTCTTGCCGGTTGCTTGCCTCTTGTGGAGCAACTGCGCACTACAATTATGCAAAATTAATAAATAAACGTGTGAGGCACAATATGGCAGTAGCTTAGGAATTAGAATTAAAGTCCAATATTCATACCAATTAATGCCGCCGCGTTGGCTACGGGATAGCTTACCTGTTGATTTTTGTCACTTCTACTCTGGCTTCCTGCCGGGCTTGCCTCGTAGGCCAAGTCTTTGAATTTGTGTTATAAACTCCCACTGCTCCTTTATTTCAGGCTCTATCTCTTAATTTAAGGCCTCAATTGCCTTCTCAGCTGCCTTGTGTTCTTGGGCAGTCTCTGGAGACTAGCAATGACAAGGACCCTTCCTATCATAGGAAAAAGACCCCTAAAACATAAACTCTGAAGCACCCTTCCATCTCTCATAAATACAGCTACGCTAAATGGCCTCTGCCTTCTGCCGCTAAATTGTGTTGTGCTGTATTGTTGCGGCTGTAAGCCCCCCCCTTATCGCTGAATTCCCGACCAAGCAGGTTTTTCGTAGATTGCGCACCAGATGTTTGTCTCGTGCCCTGGTTTCTATTGCACCTTGTGCGCTTAGGCTCTTGAGCATCTTTTGCGCTGGGGTTTTGCTCTGTCCGGTGTGCTAGTTGTGCTGTGTTGCATGCTGCATGTTGCTTACAAGCACGCCCCTGACCGAGACTAAGCACGGTTTCTGGCAGCTTGCGCATCACATGTTACAGGTAAGGCGCTACCTTTTATTTTATTATGTGCGCCGCAATTTGCTGCATCTTTAACCTAGTTTTCTCTGTATCTTGTGGGCTGGTTGCTGTGCGGTGTGGTTGTGTTACCCTTGCTGTGTTACTTACCAGCCCCGACCAAGCCCTGCTGTTCTTGCGTAGGCAGCATTACCATCAGCATCATCATTATCATCATTATCACCAGCAGTAGCAGCAGCATCATTATCATCATCATCACCAGCAACGACATTATTATCATTTCCCTTTCGTGAGTGCTGACTTTTCCCCTCTCTCGAGTGCTGACTTTTCGTCAGTCCCGAGCACCGACTTTTCCCCTCTGCCGACCGCTCCATCATCATCAGCACAACGGCATCATCATCATCAGCAGCGACGACATCATCAACATCATCATTAGTAGCAGCAGCGGTGGCCGCATCATCATTATACTCAGCAGTAGCGGCATCATCATCATCGGCATCGTCATCAGCGGCGGCATCATTATTGGCAGCAGCAGCATCGTCATCGGCAGTAGCGACAGCAATATCTCCAGCAGCAGCAGCAGCATTTTTTGCGTGGGCAGTAACATCCTTATCACCAGCAACGGCATCATCAGCAGCAGCGGCGGCGGCATCATCATCATCAGCACCATCAGCAGCAGCTGACTGGTCCATCTCCTAAGTGCCAGCTTTTCCCCTCTCCCGAGTGCTGGCCTTTTCCTCTCTCCCGAGTGCTGACTTTTCCCTTGTCCAGAGTGCCAACTTTTCCCCTCTCCCAAGTCCTGACAGCGACAGCGGCATCATCAGCAGCGGCAGCAGCAGCATCTGACTCTCCCCCTCCCGACCGTTACCGTCGTGACCAGAATCTGGGCCGAAATGGTGACCTGTGGCCAACATCATTGTCACCAGCAGCAACATCCTCATCAGCAGCAGCAGCAACATTTCTTACGTGGACAGAATATCCTCATCAGCAGCAACGACATCATCATCATCGGCAGCAAGCAGCAGCGACATTTCTTGCGTGGACAGCACATCATCATCAGCAGCAGCAGCATTATTTGACTTTTCCCCCGACCGACCGCTACTATCTTGACCAGAATCCGGCCTGTGGCCATCATCAGCAGCAGCATCGACATTTCTTTCGTGGGCGGAACATCATCATCAGCAACGGCATCACCGTCAGCAGCGGCATCGTCACCACCACCAGCAGCAGCGACACTTCTTGCGTGGGCAGCAACATCCTCATCACCGGCAACGGCATCACTAGCAGCAGCATCGTCATCACCAGCAGCAGCAACATTACTTACGTGGGCAGAACATCCTCATTAGCAGCAGCGACATCGTTATCAGAAGCAGCAGCAGCAGCAACGGCAACATCATCATCATCATCATCAGGTGACATTTTCTCCCCCCGACCGCTACTATCGTCGCTAGAATTCTAACCTGTGGCCATCATCAGCAGCAGCGGCGGCATCATCGGCATTAGCAGCAGCAGCATCTGACTTTTTCACCTTCCAGCCGCTACTACCGTGACCAGAAGCCCAATGTCACAGGAAACATTCCTCAACAATGCACTCAATATCACCGAAAACGCACGATGCGACCGGAAGCATTCAACATCGTCGGAATTGAACGATGCTGACGAATGCGCCCCGCACGAGGAATTCAACATCACCGGAAACGGACGATATCACCGGAAACCTACGATATCGTCAGAATCAATGGAATGGAATAAATGCACGAAAGAAGGAATATCGTAGAGATAAATAGTAGTCGAATTCCCGTCAACTAGATAGAAATCAAGGACATTTTTCCACTGCCTTAGAGACCGACTTCCATAGCTGCTCACTTGTGACATCCAACCTGAATCCTCACCTGTGGCCATCATTATCATCAGCAGCAGCGTCATAGTCACCAGCATCATAACCAGCAGCGACGGCATCAGAAGCACATCATCATCATCAGCGGCGGCGGCGGCGTCATCATCAACAGCAGCAGCAGCGGCATTTCCTGCGTGGGCACCAACATCCTCGTCAGCAGCAACGGCGTCATCAGTAGCTGAGTCTTCCCCTTCTGCTCACTGTTCTTCCCCTTTTTCTCACAACGCGAGCGAAAAACCACCCATCCCGCCGGTATTTTGTGCGCTGCCCGCCGCAGAGTGGCCGGGCGCGCCGGGAGTGCCGTATTTCGCAATTCTTTCCACTGCATCGTTTGCGCCAGGTTTCGTGCCGCTGCGAGCGCTGGCTGTCGAGTTGCGGGCAAGCCCCTATTGCTGGCCCACGCAGGCATGCGGCCGGCGCCCCCTCGCTGTCGCTAGAGTATATACGTGTGTGAGCCCTGCAAGAGGTCCTCCAAAACGCAAAACCACGGTGCGGCAACATCTGGCAAAATTTAGTTGGGCAGAATGTAGAGTATTTGTGTCTGGTTCCTTCTTCACAGCAGGAAGACGACCGAGTAAAAGAAGGCCTCCCAGCGTACGTACGGCGGGTTGGGACAGAGTTGCTTGCCACCAAGTTTACTGAGGCACGCATGAGCAATTACTACCGCGGTCTTGCCCCCATATAGTAGCTACAAATTAGCCAATCTTGTTTATCTACGAAAGAAGAGTAAGAGGAGGAAATGCCCGCGAGCGCACCGTATAATATGCCACATAACCTTATTTACTATTGCCCGTATACTTAACGGTGAATTCTAACACTAACTTAACTACACAACTTATGAAGATGCCAAGCGAGTCCATCTACCCATTATTATCATCATCATTAGGGTCAGGAAAGCAACGACGATAGTTATACGTAGCACACATCTCGGCAATCTCGGCAGGAAATCTGTTAGCTAATAAGTTAGATAACGGACCGAATTTTCAAAAAATATAAATTTGCAGAAACTTACACGTATGCCAGAATCCTACAGTGCTGCACGTACTTCACCCAAACGCGCATCTTTCTCTTACACGACTTTAACTGTCTTTCGATGCGCCTCACCCTAAGACGGTCCGGTGGCGTCGCTATGCTTTCAAGTCTGCAAATATCTAGCCTTAATCCGTCTCCTGGGCACTTTTAGGGCTAGCTTTCCAAGGAAGGGAGGGTAATGAATATAGATAGGGGGTAGCATACGGTATGCCTTCCGGGTTGACGGAAGTTTACAGAGACGGTCCTCCTCAGCCAAGATAGACTGTTTTTCCTTAAGCTCAATAGCGGCAGCTTCTGATTCAACACACCGCCTGTTGTAAATACACAATTCTCTGTCGTAAACCTCGGCGTACCGTTCGTGCGCTCTACTCAACATCTTGTACTTTGCTGCAAGTTCAGCTGACCTGGGAGGCTTAGCCATGGTCTAGTTCATAGAGGGAGGGGAAGGTGACCAAACTCTGGCAACTGTGGCCCGCTGCATATTTTTGTATTTTTGCTGGCATATGGGTGATGGCCTAGAATCAGAGCCCTCCCAAGGCCGCTGCAGCACCCGTACAGTCATGTTCGAAAACCCGACCGAAACAACATTGCCGACAGCACAGTATTCCAATGTGTTGATGTGAACTTGGATATTAATTGCGCTATAGTGCATAACGTGTAAGCTCACTGAATATTCATGTAGTAACATGTAATCATGCCTTGTATCCAACAACTGATGACCTTGCGGTCCCCCTTTCCTCATGTAGATGATTTTGATAGAAACAATTTTGCCCCCCTGATTTAGTTCTACGAGCTTTGTACTCGGTACACACGGCTAAAGCTCCCTTTGCACATGAGTTCTGTCAGCACACAAGGACGCGTTTTTGCCGGTATTAGCAAGCACGCCCGCCCGCAATCGAGGATTGGGTCATGCATGACCCCTTGTTGTTGAGTGATTCACCTCAAAGATGTGCTGAAGTGATTCACACTCTTTAGGGCAGCCTCACAGGCCCACAAAGCCTTTCGTTTTCTTAATTTTTCATGGGACCTAGCTTTTAGCTAGTTCATTATCATCATTACTGGTCATTTATTCATTTTCATCGCAACACTTATTACGTGTAGAGTCACGTGTGCAGAGTGGGTGCCGTTCCTGGGCTAATCGCGATATGCCCCCACGTTTCTGTGCCTTAGGGATCCATTCTGGTTCTGCCGGGCGGTGAAACTCCCTTATCCACGCGAGTTCTGAGTACTTGGTACTAGCGTGTGTTTACTTTTTCACAGTCTGTGCCCATAAATTTCCCAAACCCAGCTAGCGTGCCGCAACGCTGGGTTGGAAACAATTGGACCCCCCCCCCCCCCACTGTAGCTTTTTTGTGTACTGAA
>JASWJB010000529.1:0-19143 GCA_032433595.1 Conoideocrella luteorostrata
CCGGGTCCGATGACGGAATTCATAGATAGTAGTCATCTATAAGAAGAGGTCTAATTCCTCGTCATATTAGATAGAATACAAGGACAATTCCACACATTCAGACATCCATAGCTGCTCACTTGTGACACTCACAGCCGTTGTACGATGATTCTTACGCAGGAAAATGCGGCATAGCACCCACCCCCTTGGTTAGCCATAATGTTGATACATTCCGTCTTATCTAGTCTATGCTCTTGTCATAGAAATATGAGCTCGCCTTGTGTGGTCTTTTCAAATGGCTGGTCACCCTGCATTTTCGGGTAAAGCAACTTTATCAACGCCTTGTTTCCCTTGAAGGCTCCTAGAGTGGTCCAATATCCATAAACCCTCGCCAGAGTCACGCACTGTGGCTTGAACTTTGAAGCTGTATTAAAGCAATCAATCGGTTATGGGCGACTTGAAGAAGCCATTGGTCGCAGTAACAGAAGCTGTTCAGGCCGTGCTGATCATGGGGGGTTTGGAAACGGTGGCTGCTGTCAGCATACTTCTAAGAAGCGTTGCTGTGGCTCCTTGGGACGATGATCGTTACAACAATTGTATATGCTGACGCTGGGGCTGTGTATTCGGCCAACGCCGTCGACGTCTTCGTGTACTCCTTATTTCCCAGGACGCTCACGTTACACTGCATCCTCAAATCAGCATTCGCGACCAGGGCACTTTCTTATCTATACCAAGACAATGAGGCAGTGAACTCCAGCAAATGGATACTTGGGATCTCTCAATTATATAGCTCATATTTTCACTACATACGCGATTTCCCGTTTCAAGCAGATGCCGCGCACGCTATGGAGGGCTGGACAGAGACTTTGAACCGCGGTGCTATTACTCCGAAACCACTATGCGTCAGTACTGTAATGCTCGGCCCCTTGAACGAACCGCAAAGACATCTGTAGACCTGTGTGGTTCGTCTACGAGCCGGTGTGGGTTAGAGATAACGGAAAAACGCCGACACGCGACACGGATGCAGTAAAAGAGGGTCTTAGGATCGCTGCCCCTCTAAGAAGCAGTTTGTACTACATGAACGCATACTAGAAATACACCGGATATGTTGAACCTTCAATTCGTGGTTGTTGAGGAGTTCTGTTCTAAATAGGACTACTCCATTAAGTTCTTTTCGGCTGCAGCCTCTTGGTTTCCAACGACAACATTAACGGCACTTAAAGGCCAACAACCCTGAAACAGCGATCATTGCAGCAAAGGATCAGCCAAAGTAGATGATTATAGAAGCTAGAATTCACGTACCGATATGTCGCGATGAAGCAAATTCAAAATCTAGCTCGGCCATTCTGATAATAGTGATCAACCCCTACTGGCCAGCCTATCTCTCTATTTCAAACTACATTGAAAGACGACGCTTAGTTGACTTTAGCAAGGTATCTGCCAAAACTTTTGCCAAGTATTCTCTTCAGGTCAAGTCAATGAACCCTCCGGCATCTAAATCCGTCAAAATGGTAGGTATAGATGGACGTAACATGCGTCTGGACCTCAATCGAAGCCACCCTGCGTGCCACAACACCGTATTGTCCATCAACTACCGGCTGATACGTCTAGCCAAGATTCAGATTGCTCTACGCATGTAATCCACAGATACTCCTCACCTGGCGTATAAATGTCAGCAGTCCAGGCCTTCGTTTCATTTCCGTTACATGACTAGCTAGAAAATGTAGCTGCCTCTTGTGGCGTCAACAAGCTTTACAGGCGACCAGACGAAATTTTGACTCTGCTAAGGCTTAGTAGCAAAGTGAAGCTCTTTCTACGTGATTAAGGTAAAGTATCATCTTGCAGTCACGCCTTATGGTCGTACAAAGGATGCACCGGAACAGCCCGGTAGTGATGCCGAACTAAAGGCAATGTGAGACGGATTGAGAGTTAGTTGGAAGCCAAGAATCGTAATTGTAAATGCTTCTCAAGGTCCGCAAGCTACACCGACTCGAAAACCCAAAGGCTGCAACCTGGAGACGATTGATGCGTCAAATACAAGATGCTGTGCTGGGGGAACTCGGTCATCGCATGGTAGGGGTGTTTCCTTCTTGCAAAGTAGAAATCTGCCCGTGCCGCATGATTGTAACTTCCTCGATGCTACCCTCCTTTGTCACGTAACATCACATGCAGCCGCAAATGAAAGCATAATTCCAATCACACACAATGATCCTAAAGACCAAAGCCCCTCCCACAATTTGCTCAAAACTACACTGTGCTTGCTGCTCGTGACAACAATTCTCTACCAAGTCACTGCATCGCATAGCCAAGCAAAGACTCTGTCTTATAAGAGCCTTCGCAGTCCGATCTCGTCGAAACAAAATGATCGCCATTTCCAGGAATCAAGCACCGATACAGAGGGACCGACCCGGCTACCTGAGCAGCGTAAATAAATCCAACAGGCCCTAATGGAAACTGACCCTCGCATCCTGGATCTCTCGTCAACAGAGAATGCCCGCCGACCTTGCACTCATACAACATGACGGTGCCTTCTGCCTCATCCCGGAGCAGGCGCCAGCTTTGTTCGGCATTGAAGTCCGGCGGCAGCTGCCTCGTCGAAGCAACATGTCCACGCTGGGGGTTATAACCACGCGTCAACCTCGTGTACGGCAGGGTCTCAAAGCCACAGGACAGCTGTGGTGGAGATAGATCATTGCGGTTTGCCAGCGCCCATATCGACCACGAGGGCTTAGCCGAGCGGTCCGTCCTGCGAAGACCGAGCATAAGGGTCCCTTCACCGGCATTGTCCTGCATGCGGTGATAAATGTAGCTCTCGATGTTGGGTGTGCCGAGGATATTGCGGAATGTCTGGCACACTGCTGCTGCTTGGGCTGCCTCGCTGGACTGACTGCCGGAGTTGACGCCGTTTTCTGTGAGCTGAATCGTCCAAGCGTGCGGGTTATTCGGAAAGCGCTGGCGCAACCAGCCGACAATGACGCCTATGTTGCCAAATGTGACTTTAGGAAAGTCGTCCGCTGAGAACGCCGGACTGAACAGGTTCGGCGGGTAAGGGTGGTGCGCGACGCGCCATTGTCGAGGTCCAGCTCGAGCTGCCAGGCCTTCTATTACCGTCATTCCAGAGAGGCGGCCTTGACCTGGGTTGTCGAACTCCTTGCCGAAATTGTGGTCTAAAGAAGTGAGAATCTTGGCGGTTGCCTGCTCAGCAACGATGCGGTCGTAAGCGGCATTGTAGTTGGCGGCAATGAGATCGAGCCATTCGTTGGCATCGCAGGCGACTCCCTGGCCACATCCAATATTGAACCACTCATAGGCATTGACCTCATTGTCGATCACAAAGTCGGCGATCCTGCCATTACTGCGCAATCCGCTGTATCGCCGCGCCAACATGCCGGCAAATCGTCCAAAGTCGGCAGGATTGTCAGGCACGCAAAAGATCTCCATCCCCTGCGTATTCGGAGGGGGCACGCAGGGGCGCTTCACCCGAGCCCACGCCGGGGTGCCGAACACGATGGCTGTCACGACGATTCCTCGATCAGTCCATCCCTTGATGGCCCTGTCAACTTCGGTGTCGATTGTGAAGCACCGCCCGTCGTACTCCTGCTGGTTAGCGTCACAGTGCGCTGCCTTGACGCTTGGTTCCCATTGCGACCAGACGAGGTTCATGGACACCCCGCCCGCGTTGTTTCCTGAGATTTCATCCTGGTCAGGCCAAAAGTCTGGCTGGATGCCTTTGATGTGGTAGTTGGACCGAGTGGGGTATGGCAGGGATGCTCTGTTGTTGACAGGCAGGAGGAGACTGAGCGCAAACATTAAGAAGGGACTTTGCCAAAGCATGGGCGGCGGCATGGTCGCGAAATCCACCGGCCAGGCCTACAAGGTGTTGTTCTGCACGGGTTGGTTGGCGGGAAATATTCTCGCATAACAAGGGGGAAATTGATGCTTTACAAAAGAGTTGTTTCGCCGCCAGAGGCAAGCAATGCGCGCAGTTGACCTGATTTAACGAGAACCATACGCCGGTTCAAATAGGATTGCGCTCTCTCTAGACTCGCCCTGATAGGCTCTAAAGTCGCTCTGTTGGGCTCTAAAGTCGTTCTCTTAGGCTCTAAACTCGCCCTGTTAGGATGCTGCAATGCAGGTGCGGAGACAAATGGACATAGTCATGGTGTAGTGATGCAGGGTCTTACTACTCTCGACCAAGGCTGAATATAGTTCAGAGCTGAATCGGCATGTCTCAGTCTCGTGGCAAGCTCGGAGAGGGTAGAATTAGCCGTTTACTAGTTTTGTCGTCTCATATTTACTTACGACGGCCCGGCTCAAATCTCTATTATGTCACCATTTTGGCCATCAGGTAGGTGGCATGTACCATTCTTGTATTTTGAACGAGCAGGGGTATATATCGCAGAAAATGCCGGGATAAGGTTCAACCGTCTAATGCAACGTCTGCCTGTGCTGTATTACTCCATCACTATGTGGATTCCCCTCCTCAATGCCACCCTCAGACGTCGCAGAGCTTTCCTCGTCGATAATCATCCAACTCTCCCCCCTCCGCGGTGCCTTCCATGCAGAAGCCCGCGGCTTCGTGACTCCACTCAGACCGCTCAAGCTTATAGAGTCAGAGTCATGTGTAATAAAAGAGCCCTTTCGAGAGCCCTTGGATGGCTGGCTCGACGACGACAGCTTATTGGATGAATTTTTGCTCGAGGCCTGCGTGCCGGTGCCGAATATCCTGGGGCACAGGCGGAACAGGACGAGCCGTACGCTGGGTAGGCAGGTGCACACCAAGCCAATGTTGACCTCTATGGCGGACCACAGCACAACCCCGTACGAGTCGTAGGTTGGGTTAGCGGTGGTGGCGTAGGTGCGCAGCGAGTTAAGCCGTAGGATGGAAATCACGGTCACTCTGTTTATGTCTTGGTCAGTAACTAGCTGCACAGATCGCGCGAGGAAGAGGGGAAGAAAGGGGGGGGGAGTGGTGTAAAGCACGCAGTAACGTACAGCAGCCCAGTCATGAACATGAACGCCGCGCCAATCTTCTTCTTCCAGTGAAGGTTGAGCTTTCTCACTTGGAAGAGCGGGATACCAATGAGCCAGAAGTCGACGGCGACATTCACCGCAGCATTCACCCAGCCCGAAGCGTTGATGTTGACGCAGGAACCGTGAACTGAGCCCGCACGAGCCGTCTCGAATCTTCCCCAGCTGTAGTTGATGGGGGTGCATTGGAAGGCGCCTTTGAACATAAAGGTGATTCCAAAGGCAACGTGAAACGCGATCGTGCCCCAGAGCAGCCGGCGCACAATCTTGCCCGGGAAGATGGAAAGGTAGAAAAGAGACAGCGTCAGCTTGACGACCGTGAGGAGGGTCAAGTACAGCACCTCGGCAATGTACAAGAAGAGTCCGAACTGGTACATTTCCTCTGCCTGGACGGCCCAGATACTCTTCCCCAACCCATGCTCCCATAGCCCCTTGAGCAGCACCGCCAGGGATGCAATAGCAACAGGTGATGCGAGGAGGATCAGAAAATCGTCAAAGTCAAGCAGCCCCGGCCGTTGGCTGAAGAACAGCCTGAACCCCAGTCTCAAGGCGACAATACCGGCTGTGATGAGCCCAAATATGATGTTGACGATCAGAAACTCCTTTGACTTGTCTTCTATTGGTGTCGCACAAGCGATTTCTGTGGCATTTCTCGCGACTGCAAATTGTCGACAGGCGCGCAACGCCCAGCGTGTTAGTCAACCCCGACAAACTTGAGCAGTGCCAATTCCCCGGACGAGTTTGGATTACATACAGATCGCTTCAGGAAGAGAGCACGCCCTGATAACACAGTTATCGACAATCCCGCTGTTGGCGACGGTATCGCACGAGTAGCCAGTTGAAGATGTGGATGAGGCGTCGAGGCAGCCCTTCTATTACGGTGAAACCCAAAAAAGACGTGCACTGTCAGTCACGTACTCTCTGCACTATGCCGCTATTCACGAGCACACAGGGGCAACTCACTGCGCAATTTGGTAGGTTGGCAATTTCCACGACAGCCCGCTGCATCAGCAGGTTGCCTGTTTCTCCCAGCATGACGGACAAGCTATGTGAAGCAGCAAACCACCAACCATGCTTTGCTCAAGTTGAGGTGAGGTGAGGTGCGCGCCTCAGTATTGTATCTTGGCGGGGGTTCGAGGTGGTCGGTGCAAACGTTGACGATATATATATATTAACTGACCCTTATATGATATCATGTGAAGATTTCGTCTGGTATTATAAAACCTCAAGGCATGGAGCAGGCAGGGGGTGAGGGAATTAACATCTATATTTCAGTTGAACCACCCACCTTTTCAGCAAACCGCCGACCAGGTGAGTTAAGTTATATTCGGACAATATTGTAGGGATTGCGGGAGCCGCGAACGCCTCAATCTATCTAGTGTGGACCAGCCAGGTCTCGTCTGGCGTGTTGTTGAGCAATCGGTCGACGTCTGTCGAAACGTATGACGAGCTGGAGACTAGCTTTGCTAGTGCTGCCATGGCGCACGCAAACCGTCACGCTTTGACTCCTTGACTTTCTTACTGCCCACGTTGCGCAGCGAGCGAGCGTGCGCAGAAGAGGTCCGAGACCAAGATATTCCTTCGACTTTAGCCGGCCAATCATGGCAATCGCGCACAATGGCGGCGGTCGCTACGGTTGCCGTTCGCGCACAAGGCTGGGCTGGGGGGGGGGGTTGACTGATGTGATGTGTGCATGAAGATGAACGACACTTAAGGAATAGATAGCATGACTAGGCGGATCGCAGGTATCCGGTGGCCTCTCCCTGCGTCATGTTCCGAGGCAAACTCCGCCGGAGGGCTGGGCCGCCTCTGGGACTTTTTTTTTTTTAATGTAGAAAAAAGAGAGCTACTGCAGCGTGTCAAAGTGCATCCACATACTGGAGAATCCGCCGCGTTGAACAGCCTTGGTTAAAACCCCCGTGCTGCGCAGTGTTTCTCAGCAATTCGTGTTCCATACTCCGTACTCCGTACTCCATGTGGTCATTGCAGATACAGCGGCCGCAGCACAGCAGCCGACCGGGGTAAGATGATGATGGGCTTGGCTGACAGCTGGACAAGCTGTCGAGCGTGTCCGGCGTCTCACCAGCTAGCATGAGGCAGTCCATCGCAGAATTCTAGACTTGATCTGGCGTCGCGTCACTAATAAGACTGTCTCAAGTCTATCATTTTTGACTGAAGTTTAAGGAAAAGTTTCCGCGGTTTAATTGCGGTGCGGTGGGCTTGGCTGGCCTCAAGCCAGAGTTCTGGGCATCATGGCCTGCACCGAAACAGCGTTTTTGGGCCAATCCACCCCAACCATGACCCAGGCCCTGTGTTCCCAGCAGCGTTTGGGTTATTGTCCCGGAGACAATGGCTCTTGTCCGTCATCGGGGTCAAGCCCGCAGCGGCGAGCTGCGGTAAATTGGCATAATCGAGCTACCTTCCCCACGGGCCGTGCCATCAAGCTCGGACAAGGCCCTCCTCCTTGTCTCTTCGTATCGGCTCGCAGATCAACAAGTCATGTGAGCCATGATTGCTGGGCGCTGCTGGCCCAGCGATTGATTGATTGATTGTCTGTCGCACACCATGTCTGCCGTCGGCGTTGATTGTACCACACACATACATCCATGGACATACCCTCGGCAATTGTGTCCCAAACGGGGATCGGATGAACTCTAATCATCAAGAGCCTCCGCACGATAAATGATGCGCGTCCGGGGTATTATTACTGTGGCCATGGCCAGTGCTTCTCCTGCCTGCTCCGTATGTATGCAGCCAACATTCCGGCTCGGTTCTGCGGCGAGCGACGAGCGGCCTGGTGGTGGTGGTCTCTTCCGTTACGGGCCTGCGCAGCGACTGGCGCGGATGAATGAAGGCATCCTGCACCGGGCGCTGCACGTCGCCGTCGAATCGCATTAACCTCGGCCGCGAAGTGGCTGCCGGCAGTGGTGAGGACAAAGAACAATGAGAGTCTGCTAGCAACTAGTCAACTATGCTAGGCAAGTGTCCCGTTGCCACGCCACGCTACTGGTTTCTAGGCTGCTTCCTCGTAGCCGCGAATCGCAACCGTCCAAGCCCGCCATCCGCACCAGCCACTCGCAGCCATTCGCGGCAGATTGTGCGGCGACCTGACTCGGCCGCCATCTCAGCACTGCCGGTCGCGCACAGCTTGCCCTTCTGAAACGAGTCGTGGATTTTTCAAAACTCGCTTGGAGGAAAGGGAGGGGAGGGGGAGGGGCTTTTCGGACGGGATGGCTGCTGTCGTTGGTTTTCCGAGATGATGCCAGAGGACCAGCTTCCCACGCGCGTCTGTGGAGTTGCCCTCCTGGCCATCCCACTATGGCGACAGGCCAGCAGTGTGATTTAGAGGACGATTTGTTTCCCTGTTTAGAGCTCTGCATGTGCAAAATTGAAAGGTGGACGTGACTTCTGGGTCTTCCATCGGCAATGACCGAACCGCTGGGGCGCAAATGATGGCCCGCTAGCTGGGCCCCTCCGTAGAACCGGGTTCATAACCATGGTTGGCCCCCGGCTCGTGCCAGCATGTCAACTGTATGTATTATCAGTGGCTGGAATACCCTGGCCGTCTTGTCTGCGCCACTGGCCATAGAAGACCACACTACCCGTGGAGTGCAAAGGACGAAGTACAGCTCCTTTTATAGTTAGCACCTGTTCGTCTGCGGTCATCTTGACCCTGCTCCCGAGGGTTGGATCTCCAGCACTCCGAACGGAGTACTTTGCAGGGCAAAATGGTTCAGTCGTTGCACGTCAGTTCCAGGGAGAGTATCGATAGTTTCCAGGGGCAGGAAATGAGATTGACGCATCTCGCCGGCCAGCAAGTGATTTGCGGAGAAGCTGGGTTTGCCCAAGCAAGCCAGCACGCATGCACGCAAACAAGCAAGCAAGCAAGTTAATACGCAGTCCCTAATTGTTTCATCTTCATACAACAGACTGGCATACTACTGCAACTGTGCAATGGCAGCGAAACCTGATCAGCGATAACGCCCCCCCTCCCGCTTGATTGATGCCAAGGATTCCCCAGGACTAATACCCATCGTTATTGCCACGCGGGCACCTACCTCGGGGCATAATGCGAGCCCATGCGATGCTGTCATGCCCGTAGCCTCTCGGCCAGACCTGTATAATTCTGCGACTGGAGGAGGCTAGTTAGTTAGTCAGAGTCCTTGCACGATAAAGTGCTTCCCCGTTGCCTGATGGAAGGGTGCGCCATCGCGACAGCATCCTGGGAGGGATATCCTCAGCCCTGTTCAATGAGCACCTGCTGTCAAGGTGCATTGTGGCTTTTACGCAGGGCTTGCATCCCGAGGGATCCGGGCGAATGAGGTTGAGAATTCAGTTATTACGGACAATCGCGCTATGGCTTTTCTGTAGTTTAGTTACGGGGTAATTACTCTATTCCAAATGGTCTTGCGAGGTCCTGCTGCAACATGAATATGATCACGCCTCATGCCGCCATGGGCTGCGCAGCTAGTACTGCATGATATTCGAGAGAGACAGCTGCCACGACAAATACCGAGGACATGTCATGCGTGTCTGGGCCACAGAGTCTCCAGCAGTGCCCCGTGCAAGAAGAAGCTCTCTTCCCACGAGGACAAACGAACTGCGAGTCGGGAACCCCAATCCCCCACCCTTCAATTCGACGACGGGGCATTTTGCTGACGCTGCGCAGGGCAGACTGCATTTTTGGCGAGAAGTCATCTTGTCTAATTGAATCATGAGTCTCTTCCTTCTCTCCCTGCCATTTTTTCTTCTTCTTGGTATTCTCATTGTGCATCGTAAAAAACAGGTTTCATCTGCTCGGGGAACCCTGTTCCTCACAAAGAGGAACATGGGTGTCAGGGTAAATGGCAGGTATCGACTGGATCATTCAATTGGCCAGTAAGTTGCAGCCGGGTATGTCGCAATATGTCGAGCCAGTATGGACTTAATAAGGGACGAGAACAGCATTGCGAGGCCATGTCGCCAATCCTGGACGGCCCTTTTGAGAACCTACTGTAAAAGAAACGTTTCGCAAAGATGAACACACCAATTGTGTGTATGTTTATAATACGACCCTGGAGCATAATCCTTAATCTTACAGCCTCGGAGGAGATGCAGCCAGCAATGCCACTATCAAATGCTCGAAAACCACAGCTGTTCAAGAAACTCATCAGGGTAGCGTGGTGGTTGATCAACACCAACGTTGGGCGGTCGGCATGAAAGCGTGGTTGCCGAAACAGTCACGATGGGCCCACGCCGTGGCAAACTGAATTGCCAGAAGATGAATCGTTTACGAATTGGTGTTAACTGTATCTCTATGATGAAAAGTCCAAAAGCATTAATTAAGTCCCTCACTAATCCTCGCTGACGCCATAACATGTTGAAGTCCAATGATCGTGTATCTCGTTTCTCGTTTGTTCTCGTCCCTCATTAGACTCAGTCCATCAACATTCCCAGTGTTTCCAGCCCATCATCTCCTAGACCCAACGCATCCGCTTCAATAGCAGCGATTATATCCCCATGCATCATCTGGCCCCAAGCACTCAACTCCCTCTCCTCTCGCTGCCGCCTCGCCCGATGAATCTCCCTCGCCACAGCCTGAACCTGCACCCTCGCCTTGCCAGCGCCTTCCCAGACAGTAGACAGCTTGCCCAGAGCCGCGATATTCAGCCGCACCTGCTGTCGCAGCTTCTCGTCGTCGGCTGACGCCCAGAGAGCCCATTTCGAGAGATGCACAATGGACGCGAGCCCGACAATGCACGTAAAGAACGGAGTGTGCGAGATGATGGGAACGCGATGGGTGATCATGTTGCTTATGGCTGCTGCTGAAGCAACGGCATGCCCGGTATGCAATTTCCCGGCATGGCCGCTGCGTAGCTGAGCGTCGTCATGTGGTGCGCAGGAGGTGACCTCTTTGGCTGGCGCAGGATCCAGCTCCGACAGCGGCTGATGAAGAAGTATAGACGTTGCGTGGCTGATCATGTGTGCCTGGAACATCATCTCGTCTGCTGAACCATCTTGATGGAGGGACTCTTGCTTTTCGGCGGGCAGATGCAGCCTCCACGTGGTGAGAAGAGCCTCTATGCTTGATACGCGTTCATGATCGGGAAGAAACGAGCGAGGCATCTGTAAGAAGGCGCCGAGATTTCGAACCGCCAGAATCCGAAACGCAAACGACGAGTACGAACGAGTGCTGTCCACAAATTCCAAGTCTTCCATTTCTTCCAGATATGCAATCTGGGTGGGAATATTCTACTTCTGATGTCAGCTTCGAATTCGAACGCCCACACCCCTCGATGTTTTCTTCACGGCCGACCGACCACCCTCCATTTTCAGCGAACACTCACCGACGAGACATATTGATGCTCCTCGCAGGGCAGGCCAACTTCGGAAAGAACATCATAGAGAGCAAAAGCGGTGCTTCTGTGCACGCCCGCCATCATCCCATTCACGACGTACAGTTCCCACCACGTGCGTCTCCAGCTCTCCTCCAAAGCCGGCACGCCTCGACCACAACGCGCCGCAAAGTCCTTGGCATGCAGCCCGGCCTCCAAGGCAAGCTCTTCCGCCTCGCCGAGAAGACTCGCAGCGTCTCTTCGTTTATCGCTCCCATCAAGCCCCACCACGAGCAGCAGCATGGCCTGGATGAGGAAGCCGCTTCTCCTTCTCACAGCATCGACGTCACGAACCGACCTCTGTGCCTTCTCATACAGTCCATCTCGAAAGCTTGGAGACACGTACAGGAACATCGATCCAATCCAGGCCATGGCCGCGACGAGAGGCTCCGCTTCACGCCCTGAATCAACGACGAGGTGCTTGAACTGCTCTTGAGGAGGCACAAAGGGGTGCGACGAAAAAAAGTAATGGTAGAACGAGCCGATGCAGCGTTCCGTGCTGCACTCAACGGGCAGCAGTGGAATCATCTGCGTCCGCGCCCAGAACGAGCCCTCATAATCCGCCGGTATCGAATTTGCTGCCTCTTTGCCGCCCAGGCCGAAATAGGAGCCGTGGCGCTGCATCGCTGGCAGAGGTGCAGATGCTGTGTGATCGGTACACGTCTGCGCGGGATGCCTCGGCGATGCCAGAACCATGCCTTCCGACATGGCTGTAGCCTCGCCCTTATCTTGCAGTCCGGCGATGCCGCTCTTTCTACGGCACTCTGCGCCGCGAGGCTGCGGGCAGCTTCTGAGTCCTCGCTGAGACGCAACGTACACACATTCACTTGCTGCCTTGGAGCTGATGCACCGAGAGCACGGAGTGCCTTTGTCGCACTTGAGATGTCTCTTGCGCTGGGAATACATAATCGTAGGCAATTAGTATACGGCACGGCTATTTTGTGAATCGAGACCATCCATAAATGCTGTAAACAGCTTCGCGCACGCACGCACTTACACAGGACAAACACGCCGTCAAGTAGCCGGCATCAACATCGGCCACGACCTCCTGACCTGCAGCTGGTTCCGAGCCGGCATTTCCTTTACCGGTTCTTATGTCCATTACAAACACTCCAACCCGTAGATCAAATCTGTACGGGGCAGGTAATCGTAGTGCCTATGAATGGCAGCGTCAATAGGGCGGATGAGGACGTGGACATTATTTTGTAAAAGACACAGGAGAGAGGCGATGCAGTAGCCACCATTATCGTGAGAAGCGGCGCGCAATGGCAACTATCCCACCGCAGAGACACACCCGCAACTGTCTCATAACCCATGAAACGCCCTGGCATAGACGCCCTGCGGTGAGGCATGCGTGTTCATCTAATGTCCAACCTTTCATCGGCGACTAATGAAAACAACAAGGGCATCCGCATATGCTTGGTTGGTTTAGTCGGCGACTCTTCCGACATGGAGAATAGAGCAGACCCCTAACTACCCCATACCCCGTAGCGCCACGTCTGAATAAACTAGCGCCGCCGAAATCCATTCGTCAGAGATTGTCGATGCTTATTCCCAGGGCTGGTGTCTTCCGGCGTCTGGAGAGCCCCCCCCCCTGTGCGGAACGTTGCTCTCCAGTGCCACGTCTGCGCGTGGTGGTGTCCGATCTGGTGGAATCCGACGTTGCATCCCGCGTGTAGGAAGTGAGCATGGCAGTAAAGTTTGTTCGTTTGGACCAATATTCCGGGAATCAGAGCCCAGGTCCCCATGTACGCCGCACCGGCCAACTGCTAATAAGCTCAGCCCTGCCAAGGAGTATCCCGACGTCGCCGAACAATGCGCTGGCCTTCGCCGTTGGTCGCCGACTAGACCGGGAACACCCCGACGCGAGCGCCACTTGCAGCAGATATCTATACTTTGATTCTGCAATTTGGCGCACTGATACGCCGGGAAGAGATGCTGTTCGTTTATAATTGCTAGATAGAGAGATGCAGTGGAAGAGAATACGCCAAGATTCATTCCGAGTCGTGTACCGCGGTTCAAGCAGCATCGCGGCGGTATCGTTGGACCGTTTTTCCCATCGAGCACGGAGTACTCTGTAGCTAGACCAGACATGACACGCTCTTGAAGAGTGAGGAACCAACATAAGGGTGAAGGCACAGGAGCTGTCCGGAAAAGATTGCCGAGACTTCTCGTATTATGATTATCTAGCTTGGTACCTGCCCAGACGTATCTAACACATCAGAACTGACCATCCATCTGTCCACCTCAATCCACCCATAATTAGCACCATCAATGCAAATGACACAACGACACTCGTCGCGCCGTAGAGGTACGCACTTCGCCGCCTCAAGCTGTTCAATTCCGCAACCCATGTTGAAACCGTCGTCAAGCAACCGCAAAACCCATCTTCCACTCCCTGCAGCACCTGGCACCCTATGACGCCGCCACTTTGAACGTGCGCAATATCCCATGCCACGCCCAGCACGGCCGTCCCGAATACATTGGCGGTGAACGTACCGACAGGAAACGCGACCGCCTTACCGTTCAGATACAGAGCGAGGTAGAATCTGGCCAAACAGCCCAGCGGTGCAAATACCAGCGCGAAAACAGCCTGTCCCCGCCACCTTTCATTCGGAGGGAAGATAGCCATCAACACTGCGCCTAGCCAACATCCCCAACCCAGCACGACAAACAATGGATCGATAAACTTGCGCGTGGCCGAGTACGGAAAGGACGGCGTAATTCGTTCCATCGCGATGGCGCAGTGGGCGCCGAACCTCAGTCCCGACAGCGACAACGCCACAGTAGTAATAATCACCGCCACCATCGCCATGAACGAATATCCCCCGTTTCTGCTCTTGGCAGTGACCCCAAAGCCTGGTGTTACGATATCGTTCGACATGGCAAGAAATACATCCCGTATGAAGGTAGAAAAACTTGTAAAGCTTCCACAAAAGCCAGTCGCCAGCCCTACGTACAACGGTATCGTCTTTTTGCAGGCCAGATGTGCCTTCTTTGCAGACGCTAGATCCACGCTTGCCGTGCTTGATCCCAACGCCGATGCAGGGTTGCCTTCTATATCGTCGCTTTTCTTGGACCTTGCGAGCGCTTGGTCATAGTGCGGCGTGCCCCATTCCTGGCGAAAGAGCATTCTATCTTCTGCCAGGAAGCCCATGATCAAGCTGCCCCCGAAGTTGGCCCATATCGTCGTAAATAGAACCGGAGTGTCAACAAAGTGCGTCAAAGCCGTGAGGCCCAGCCGTGCAAGGGTGCCCATGATGGCGAAGAAGACCAGATATGACAGCGTGTATACCTGAGTGGCGAGTTGGGACAACCCCTCTGCGCCATCTTTCTCCTTGGCTTTGGGCGACCCTTCTTGCCGTGACTGCCTCTGCCATTCTTTCTCGCGACTGCGAATTCGGTCGAGGCTTTCGTGTCGAGGTGCGATCCTTTCGGCCGGAGTCGTCGGCGCGAGCTCGTTCAGATTAGCGTACGCGTCCGGGACGTCATTGTCTCCTTTGACAGGAAACGACTGTTGGTTCTGCGCCTCAGAGGACATCTTGGGTAGATCAGATTGTGGTATGAAGACATTATCGATGCTGTTCATACTCGCGAAACGGCCGTGTCGGCCTTGCGTCGCGGGACCGGACAATGACGCCTTGTCGCGTTCGGCTCGGTTCTCGGTTGCAAAGTCCTCGACCATTGAGCGCAGAGCACATTTCTCCGCGATACGCAAGTCAGCAGGACTTGGGAGATAACTGGCCGTAGATATGGCGTTTTTGGGCCCGGGAAGTCGTGACGAGGTAGAGAGAGGCTTTGGACGGGAAATGTTCAGACGCTCGGAGCTGACGGGAGGATCCACAGCGGATGCATCGGTGGTCTTGGTGGCCGACGATGCTATGGGGATTCCCTACGGCGACGCTGAAGTCGCTGATTAGCGTACCCCCTAGCCTTCCTGTAGTCTTGTGTGGGTAGCTAATCGCCAACGGCCAGCTAGGTACGGAGTACGCCGTACGCATGGCCACCTAACTGCGGAGTAGTTACGGAGCATACTCCGTAGACACCAGCCTTATCAATGCTCGTATTGCTTTATGTCGTTTCGCGGCAATGCTCGTTATCTCGTTATCCACAGGGTGCATATCTCGCAAATTGCAATCCCTCCGACCGGTACTGGGGCATCTTGCCCTCGCCGCCGACTGCGCTGTCGTACACACCGCCAGATGCAGCCGAGCCACCAAGTACCGTCGAAGCGCATCCTCGGAATCAATCTACGCAGCTTTCCGGATGCGCGCCGACATTCAAACAGCCCCCTAATGGATATGAATTTATTGGTCACGGTTGTTGAACCAACTAGTGCCTGAGCAGCGCCGCTTTTACCCTAGGCAACTGTGGCTTCACTATTCCATTTTTGGTAACCCGACGGATTCTGGCATGCGCATGATTGCTCACCTAATCATTCATAACTTTATGCTTCCTAACGTTTCGCTGACGTTATCCCCTTTCTTATTATCCGTTTCAAAACGGTTGCACCAAAACGGATCCGTTGAATGTTGACTTCCCAATTTGAGTTCACCGTACCGCCCAAGATGCAGCACAGTGCGTCTGACTTCCCGTTATTCGTTGAACTAATGTTGTCAGATTGAATATCTTCACTGATACAATCTAGTCATACATATGGCGAAGATCCAGACACGATATACACATCGTGATCAATTCACCATGGAGTATGGCTGCACGATCATCGCCAGGACCGTCGAGCCTCGTAAGAAGTCCGTCTCGTATCTATGCGACTATTCAAGCCGTGAACTGCCGTTCGCAACCACATGCGGAATCTTTCTGAGAATTTTTTGGTGATTTTTTTGTAGTTTTCACAGTTAAGTCTATTGAGAACTACAATTCTTGGACTGGGGCAGTAAAATTCTCGAGTGAAACGACACAGCACGCACTTGGTCGGCTAGCTATGTGTCCATATACAGAATTCTTGGCCTCTTACCAGCAATTTCGTCAGAATATGGCAATCTTTTCTTCCACCGACCACGATCGCTGAACATCATGATAGCTTGTGAAGCTGCGGCGCACTACAAGAATCAAAGCTCGGCGTTCAAACTGAAGCCTGACCTCTCTGGCGTCTTTGAACCCCTGGCCTCATGCATTTTGCTTTGTACTAAGAGTAGATTGAGACAGGCCCACTAACTGGTAGATGTGGTAAAACTGAACTTCCTGGGAAGTTCGTCTCAGTTATATCTTAGGATATTTATGCAGACGTGCGACTGTCTCGTGCCGGTGGTATCAGCCAAGGCCTAAAATTCGAGCACAATCTCAAGTTCGCGTAAATCGCCACCGAGTCTACTTTCTTGCACCATCGTTGCCTTTGCCCACGACGTTGAGACTGTAGACCTAATGGCGTATTAAATGTAGTGGTAGACGGACTTTTGCGGCTTTTCTCGCCAGATCTCATTAAGCTGAATGACAGAAACGTAACAAGGTACGGAGATGGTAATGGCTTTGCTCGCATGCCAGTGTCTAATTTGTCTCACTGAACTCACTGAACTCACTGAACGATCATGAAATAAATTTGCGGATCATAAATCTGCTGTCACAGTTGCCATACTATGCAAACGAAGCACAAACTACATATGGATCACCTCCAGCGTTTGGAAAATGAAAAGAACATATCCAACAATACCAACTCCAACAGTACATCGACATGCATGCTGTTAGCTAGGAATCCTCAACTGCGACATACTATATACGAGTCTTTATGCTGAAATAGTTCACCTTTCACACACCAACATGGACATACGGAATCCAGTGTGCAGGACCCATGCCCTTCTCGTCACGTTCGACCAGAAGTATTTCTCTCAACTTACCCTTGCTACACCAGCCGTCCCTAAGTTCTCTGCTCGCACAATGGAGCCCTAAACATACCAACTCATTAGTCATACCTCCATCCCTCATCTTTTCATACGTCATCCTCGCCATCTCCACACACAGGTCATCATTGACCTCTCACATCGTACCGATAACGTGTCAAAATCCCGCTAATTAACACGCACTGATGAAATGAATGCTCTCATCCATAAACCTCTCATCTCGGATCTGGCCAGTCCCATCAGCTGAAAGGTAAGCGAGAAATGGTGAGTTTTCGCGAAGGCTCACCTCTAATAGAGTGGCTACGGGTACTGTAAGTGGCTCACTCGCCCAGTCATCTAGTAGTAATTTGCTCTAGGAAGGATCGCTTGTATTAGTGTCCATAGCCTGCAAAATAGACTAGTCTACAATGCAGCAGATGAGAGATCACTGCCTGTTTGCCACGCTCTAGCTTAACTAGGTCAACCCCTATTGCTTCGCAAATACTACGCATCAATTCACTGCTAATAGGCAAAATTCTGTAGTCAATATGTATTCTACACAGATTCAAAATCGGACATTTTACTTTGATACACTTCGCATATAAAGTGTCTCACACGTCTGATGTGCTACTGTCTCATGCTGGTGGTAGTCATTGACCATGAGGTGAATTTGGACCACAAACCCGCATAAATTGTCAAAATTTCCGTGCCACAGGTAAAGAAATAGCTAAATGTCTAGCTTTATGATTATGAATCAAGTAGCTTGGAAAGGTTTCACGGTAGATAATACTAGATATAGATTTGTTCGGTGGTTCCCTGAGCCAATTCGTGATTGTCCCCTATACAACGCCCCCCAGTTTCGTAACATTCCGAACAAATGTTAAAATAAACCTGCGTCGATTTTGTGGTTGCACTTATCATGCGCTTTCTCAAGTGCTCGATACACCTCTTCTCAATATCGCAATGTTCACCGTTAGCTTCTCATTCACCCTCAAAAGCGGTCGGCCTTCATCATATATTGCGTTGAGCATAACTTCTGAAATCTCCCCGCCCAAATGTTAAAACTTTTATAAAAAAACGCGTGCGAAGAATTAGCGATGCTTAACTTCCTTGAGCTTGGCGAAATGGGTACATTTGTTGCGTTATGTGCCTTTACATAGATAGATGTGTGGTAAAGGAGCAATTTGGCAATAGTGAAAATCGGCAGGAATAGATGGATTTGACGAAGGGACTGAAAAGGGATGAATTCTGACAATGATGAATATATTTGATGACGATGATGATTATCTCTCTGAAGGGCATCGTGACCCTTCTATATAGTCCTTCAGCGACCGGCACATTTCCCTGAATTTAGTGGCCTTAGGCAGCTATCACGGTGCATTATGCCACCTTTCCACTTATCGTACGATACTAGCTAATACGAGGCATCGGTCATTCCCGAAGGTGCCACTCTAATCTCAATAACATTCTGCAATATAGTCTGCAAACCAGTCCATAGCATCTCTAGCTCAAGACATGCGTCTACGAGAGATAAAAGAGACTGTTTCTGAAGAGACACGAGAGCCTCGTCCCAGTGCCAGGTTGGTTTGCTCGAAGCCGAAAGCGACTCCTCTTTCATTCTCTCTATTTTGACAAGAAGAGCAATATGAGTCTACTATCATCATATAGGATGATGCCTCGCACCCGAAAATTTCCAATGCCGAATCACTTGAGTACTATTTGAGGTAATAATGACCGTGTTTGCGATGTTACTGTTGGAATCCTGCCGCCAAGCACACCAAGGAGCATGGAGCGAGTCACGTGGTCACCTTTCAGCCACGATATTTATATGGCGATATCGAGCCTCCCACCTTGACTTGTTTTCTTCTTCTTAGAGAGATACACAGACTTATTGAATATATTGCATTTTGAAGCATTTGATCTAG
>JASWJB010000530.1:0-19140 GCA_032433595.1 Conoideocrella luteorostrata
AGAAAAAATGTCAACGGCATGCGGGTCGAAATGCTCCAAATCCAGGTATTGCAATTTGATACAGAAGACTTGATAAATCATAAATCACGTCGGGAGGTGTGGTGAGACTCCCTCGATACTGTGACGTACTCAAGCAACAATGCAGAAGGAGTGGGGAGTAGTTCATGGTTTGGAATGCCAGTGTCTGCTGGACCCACTCCGAGTGCGCCTGATGGAATGGGTTTTGTAGAAAACAAAATTGGATCACTGTGAAGTAAATAAATGTCTCCGTCTCTCCGCAGACGGCTCTGAATATTGGACGGAGCGTGTGCGACCTTCACGTTGCAATTGATCATGCTCGCGGTTTCCTTCATGGTGTATTTTTAAAACAATATTACACATCACTCCGTAATTACAGACCAGATACTCCGTACATTACTCATTGTCCTTGTCACCCAGGTGCTAGTCCAGTCTACGGGGGGCGCCTGTTCGACTGTGCTGTTGGATGGAAAACCCTTGTGTGGAGCACGGAGTAGTTAGGCGGCCAAGATCTGTGCAGGGAGACGTGGCACCATGGGGGAGAGCCAGTTGCAGCTTTTGCCAGGGATGGAAGACGATGAAGCGGCAGATGGGTATTCCATTGGTTCACCAACAACGACTTGTACTCCGAAATCCCTCAGATTGGATGATGGAAGGAAGCCCTTAACTGTGCGGAGGATGCGGGCCGCAATTTTACATTACTCGCTGCACGATGCCAGGATTGGGGCAGCCACATATCAATACTAATAACAAGATTACTTATGTGAGCCGTCGACGCGACTTTGAGTTCATTTGCCATGTGCGTTTTTGCTAAATGAAGCGCGTCTAGTATGCAGAGGTGGTGGGCAGTGGGGTCAAAACTGCTCCGTAACTAGTGTGGAAGCTGTTGTATGGATAGACAGCGACAGCTTCTCAATACGGAGTATGGTGTAACTACGAAGTACTCCATACACATGTAAGTTATGATAGTATGTAGTGTGGAGAGTCCGGAAAGAGAGGGAAATAAAAAAAAACTAGAACCATTAACTATTGGACCAACGAACCGACTCCATTGTGGGAGATGGATTGTCTTTCCACCTCGTGTTCCCGCCCCATGTTCTTACAACCCGCTGGTAGGGATGTCCAGTGGCTTGAGAACTTTATCTCCACGGTATACTCCGTAACTATAAAACGTGCTGATTTATGCAAAAATAATACTCTTATCATATGGAACAGACCAGGAACTAGACTGCTGCTCTTGCGGCCGCATTGTCTTGCCCGTCCTTGAATGCTCGAGTACTGCCTGCAGGCAGTCTGGGGTCGCCATCCAACCATCGTCTGCCCAGTGTAATACCTCCGGTTCTGATAACAAGGACCAAAAACACGTCTGGCTGACGGCGGGATGCCTGCTGTCTAGTGCCTTCATGGGTGTACTTCGTACAATAGTGCCTAATAGCGGCCAGTGCCCAAATCGTCTGGATTGGTTCGGCTACTGATACGAGACCAAGTTCCTAACCGGCGGCTTTCCTATAGAATACTTCATCGACCATCGGTCAACCAACTAACTCTTAGTACTAAAGGACTCCGTCGTGTTTACACCATTAACCATCCAGTAGGGCACCATCAACGATGGTACACGCTAATACGAGTCCCGCGGTGCTTCCACAACACACGCACAGTGGTAGTGGTGTGCGGACTGCCAGACCATGTTGAATTGAGCCAGTCCCAGTTGACCACCGGCGCCCTTCAGTTCATCTGTCCAGTCGCCAAACGGGAGCGCGTGTAGACTAACTAGCCCAAAGCCCGCTGGCTGGGCTGTGTCGCGGAGGGTCCCGTTGCATGTCAGTCCTCCGAGGCTGATCCAAGCAAACACCAATCACTGGATGCGCCTGCCTGCCACCCGGTCAGCCAGCATTTGGGCAGAGAGCACCACCGCACCACCGCACCATCGCACCACCGCACCACCGCTCAAGCACCACTCGAGCAGTACAAACCCGTCCTCGCCTATCGTTCTACTCTATCTGCAATACTGTAACAACTCGTACCCGTCAACTGGCTGAGCGTGCAGCGTGCAGCGTGCAGCCTGTCCGCCAACATCCTGTCCGTCCACTCACGACCCAAGTCTGGCTCGCTCCCCATCCATCCATCCCGATTGTCGCTCTCTCCCTCTCTCGCCAACCAACGTATCGATGCTCACCGTTGCGAGGTCCTTGAGTCGTCTCCCGACCAGCCACGACGTCTGACCAGCCTGACCGGATGCAAAGATCCTGGCCACTTCCTAGGCCACCATGGATCCGGCCCCGGATGCTGGCCAGCTTCCAGATGATGCTGTTGACACCCGCCTTGGCACCTTGGGTCACCATAACCTCCACCACAACTTCGATCGGCTCGATCAGCTAGATCACACCGAAGGGTTCGCATTGCAATCCCTTCCTTCCACCACTGCCTACATTGACTCCGACTTGCGAAGCAATCTCAAGGCCAGTCCCTCGTACCACGACAGTCTCGCTGCTGCTGAGGCAGCTGAAGCAAGCATCCCTGATTCGTACCCGACGACTTATCACGATCCCGCCTCGGTCGATAACCACCATGCACCTCCGTCTCCTATAGATCCCGACGACTTCTACAAGAACTACCGTGGCCCTGACGCAAGTACCGGCCCGGCTGTTCTTCCTATGGCTGCGACATCTTCGTCTCGCCCTTCCCTCCGGTCAAACGGCGATGGAAGTACCCCAAAGCACCCGGCAGTTTCTGCTAATAAACTCAGTCTGCCACGGGCAAATTTGCGTTCCGTTTCAAGTCCTCTAGATAGTAGACCATCGACGAACAGCAGCGCTTCAGGCATGGCCAGTAGCAAGCCCAGTGTAAAGGACTTGAAGAAGCGTTTCGATCAGAATGCCACGGCTGGGGTTCCTACAATTCCACCTCTTCCTTCTCGAACTGGTCCTAGCTCTAGATACGCTAGACCAAGAATTAGATCCGATCATGGCACCTCTCACGCATCATCATTGTCATCGAGCCGAGATGCACAAACAACTTCTGAGGATGGGGCTGTCGGCGGTGGTGCCGTTGGAGCCACTTCACTACCGCCGCAATCTAAGTTTGTGGCTGACGACCTGGTATCCAGTAGCGCGAAGTCATTCGCAAGTCGTATTGGCAAGCCTCGAAACTCTATTGAAAGAGACAAGACATCTCAAGGTTCCATGGCAAATTTACCACATAAATCTCCGCCTCAGCATCTCCAGGCCCCGGCCTCCTCTGCCTTCCGTGTTACCCAGCCCCATGGACTCTTATTCGGCGAGATCCTGCCTGACCAGCATGACGCATCAGTGGTAGGTCACGGCATTGAGGGGGCTCGCCAGCGGAGAACCTCAGAGCCCACCGTACAAAACACCGAATCCTCGTCACCGTCCCCCTATGGCCGTAACCCTCCTTCGCGCCCAGAGGGATCTGTCACTGGTTCCCTACCTCGTCCTCAACCTCGCTCGCGTGCCCACAGCGATGATGGTAGCTCATCGCCATCAACAAGAGCTGCTCGAAATCATATGTCAAAAACCTCTCCACATTCATCCAAGCTCCCTGTCTCCGTTCGCAAACTCAGCACTCCCAGCAACTCAACCAGTCCATCCTCTACTCGTTCAAGCTCACCTTCGACCTTAAAAAGATATCAGGCAAGCGGAAGGCCAACAAGAACAAGCCCTACTGCTCACCGAGCTAAAACGCCGACCCGAACTCGCAATTCGATTACGCCCAGTAATAGCAGCAACGCCAGGTTGCAAGCCTATGTTGCTGTTCCTCCCGCCAAACTCTCGCCCACTTTACGAAGCTCTCGACCTCGGCAACCTGTATCGATAGCCTCAACCTCAAGTTCCAGGATGAAGGAAACCGATAAATCTCGAACTGGCAAGAACAGTGAATCGACAGGCAGGCGACGTAAGATATCCATTGGTCCCATAGATTTCGAACAGAGACGAGAGCACATCAGGCTAGCCTATACAAAATCAATCCGGGAAAGCGAGGCTTTGGAGGCCAGGCACAAAGCCGATGCCGACAAAGCGATTCGTGACATGGAAAACCTTGCTGTTCCTCACCAAGTCGTAGAAAATTCATCTTCATCAACCGACGCGCCAGACACGTCGCAGATTGCCGTCGACATTGAGACAGTTGCAACACATTCCGGCACGAGCCATGAGAGCCAACAGACCAGATCGGATGATGCAGGTGCCTTATCTCCCGAAGATGGTGAACAGGCATCTCAGGCTGGAGGGTGGTCCTCAAAGCCGAAGGCAGCCCCGCCATTGACGATTTCCACGGAAAAACAACCTTCCACAACTGGGCAGGATTCTCCAACACTCGGCCTGCCAGGCAGTTTTCCAGATCAGACGCCACCTAGAATTGGAGATGAACCGCCTCTGTCAGCGATTTCGGCTACGTCTGATACGACCGAGTTTGACACTGAACCCCAGACATACCCGCCCGTGCAAGCTCGGTCACCCCTTGATATTCCAATTACCGTGGTGAAGCCTCCCAGCCCTCACAAGCAGCAAAAATCTCAATCTCGCACCGAATACCAATATCCTTTTGACGATGAGCCTGAGTCTCCAGTCCGCGTGTCACCCAAAAAAGAACACACGAAATTACCCGCAGCTGACCTGGACGTAATCCCAGCTGTGCCGGGCTCATTTGTCGACGATCCTCAGCAGTCTGAAGGTGAAGGGCTTGGCATTGGCTCGTTTCAATCTCAAGAAACCTCCGTCACTATCGTACCTTCGTCACAGAGTGAAGCGGCTCTATTCAAAGATGGCAAAGAAACAATCCCCTTTCCCAGACTTGACTCACAGTACGATTCCGATTGTCAATCGGACCTGGATCCTCTTTACACAACTAGCAACCAGGGCCGCCAAGACGACGATGCCATTACGGACACATGCACAGAGGAAACTGATGATCATGAAGGGCATGAATTGCATCACAGAGAGTATTATGAAGACCATGCTGGTTCCTTTAGAACCTCCACGTGTGCGTCTTCAGAAGCTGGTGCCTACGATGACTTGCAATACTCGAGCTACGAACAGCATCAGCAGTACGATACGCCCTCATCTGGTAATCTTTTGATGCCTAGGTCAAGAAGTCAAGACGACAGGCTCAGTCGTCAATCGGCCTGGACGGACTTTTCGATCGAGAGTAACGATCGATCAGATCCGACAAGGTCATCGGCGATTCCCAGCAACCAGGAACCAGCTGCATTCGGTCATGTCACGATTTTCAGCTCTCGAGTGGAATCCTTGAGCAACGACACACATATTAATGGGCCAGAACTTCGCGAATCAGAGGACTCAAGATTATCATCCACACATCACAACTCGCTCCATCTTCCTGAATTGGATACTGGAGGCGGCTTCTCGGTTCCGTATTTGTCCCCAGAGACAGATGACAACACCCCATATGTCCCTTCGCCGATCCACGAACCTCCTCCAGTTCCACCGTCGGCATCTGGGTCAGGCTTGAACTCCAGAACCTCGAGTGCCTTTTACGACCAGTCCCAGTACGAGAGCACTCTGCTTAATTCCGAACGAGGAAGCGACGAATACACATCACACGCTGGCACGACTCAATCCATTGACTCGGCATCCCTGGCGACGACTGACCAATACGTCAGTACGCAAACCCCAGCTGATAGTGACAGCAAGTCAGTCGCGCAGGATGGCGAGGAGCTCAATGATAAGGAACGACACCGTCTCATTCAGAGGAGAAATGTAATGAAGGAGCTAATTGATACTGAAGCTGTATTTGTCCGAGATATGAATATTGTTGAGGAGATTTACAAGGGAACTGCAGAAGCATGCCCAAAACTGGACAGCAAGACGATCAAGTTGGTTTTTCGAAATAGCGACGAGATCATTGCCTTCCACACGTCATTCCTTTCGGAGCTCAAAGAGGCAGTCGCAGATGTTTACATTCCCAAGGGGGCCCGAGCTATACCGCGGGATGACTCGTCCTTGTCTGCTCCGAGCTTCACCACAACCGAGGGACCCAATGACATAAAGGATCGCTGTACTTCTATAGGGCCCGTGTTCAAAAACAACATGGAGCAGATGAAGCTGGCGCATGAAGGCTTTCTTCGGGCCAGTGATCAAGCCGCCAAGAGACTGATACAGATTCAACAAGACCCGACAGTCCAAGTCTGGCTGAACGAATGCAACGAAGTTGCGAAGGACTTGACAGCTGCTTGGGATCTAGATTCCCTCCTCATCAAGCCCATGCAGAGGATCACGAAGTACCCTAATCTCATTATCACACTCCTTCAGCATACTCCTCATAACCATCCCGACCGAGATGCGTTGTTGGAAGCGAAGGACATACTGGAAACAGCCATTATTGAAATCAATAAGACCAAGAAGAACTTTGAGCTTGTTGGCCAAATCGTGGGCAGGAAGAGGAAGGAGTCCGACGTCAAGGCAGGCTTCGCTCGAGCCTTTGGCAAGCGAGTCGACAAGCTGCAAGCATCCAATAACCGACCGGCAGAAGACACAGACTACGCCAAACTTAATGAAAAGTTCGGGGACGACTACTTACGACTTCAAGTAGTACTCCGTGATATTGAGTTCTACACTCGACAAGTATCCGCCTACGTCCATGAGTTTCTGCAATACATGTCCTCCATCGAATTGGTTATGCGACTTCAGCCTGGCAACTACCCAGAACTCGAAAGCAAATGGGTCCAGTTCAATATTTCGGTCCGGGACCTCGAAAAAGTCGCCTTGGAAGAGCATTTGTCTCAGGTTCGCAAGCACGTTATTGAGCCCTTTGAACATGTAATAAAGGCATATGGAAACCCGTCATTGGCCATGAAAAAAAGGCAAAAGCGGCGACTAGATTTTGAGCGATCTGAACAGCTACGTCGAAGCGGCAGAAGCCCGGATCCCAAACTAAAGGAATTGGTCGAACAGTACGAGGCACTGAATGATACATTGAAGAAGGAGCTCCCACTGTTATCAGCCATGACTGAAAAGATTGGCAATATCTGCATCGGAAATTTTGTGAATATTCAAGCAAAATGGTACTCCATCTGGAAAGACAAGATGAAATCAGTAGTAACTGATTGCTCCGATACGCCTGACCTCCAGGAGGTGGTATCGACTTTCGAATGCGACTTCCCTTACGCAAATGATCAGCTAGCGAACATTGGTATTCTCAACCCAGCAACCTGGGGGAGAACATCGCTCTCAGCATCTATGAGCGTGGATGATGCTTCAATGCGAACGCGGGCGCGGCCATCGGATCTTGAATCTCGAAGCCGCGGTCAGTCCGTCAATGGGGATGTGGCACCAACACTACCTGCGCCTGATTTCGGTAGTCGGCGCAGTGGCACTTTCACGATGTCTCCAAGCAGCAGTGCTACAGGGTTTGTAAATGGCAATGTGCCAAGCCCGCATCACTACTATTACCGCGACTACTATGCCGGCATTAATTCCACCCAAGGGGGTTTATCATCGCCGCGGTCTCCAGAATTTGCCAGTGGCTCGCGCTCTGGCGCCGGCACCGGGATGGCTTCGACAAGACCAAGCACGGGCCGCAGTTACGAATCAGGGATGCCCCGACAAAGTTCAGATTCGGCTGTGCACAGCTACCGCGACTCCAACACGACGTACAACTCAAACTCTGTGCCTCAGGAAACGCAAAGAGAAACGCACCGGTTCTCCAACATGTTCCACTCAGCCATGCCAGCGTCGGACGGCCCGGATGAGACCAGCAGCCAGCGACAGTCAAGAGCGTCATCTCGCGAGCGCAGCCAAACATCAGACGGCTATAACGTGCTATGGCTGGCTGCTTCGCTCTTTGAGTTTAATATCTCCACTACGAAGCACGAGGCCGGATATCCCTACCTGACATATCAAGCCGGAGAGGTATGTTGAAGATGGGTTGAAATTACACACCTGAACATGAAAGATGCACGCGACTAACGGTTTTTTTTTTCGAGCAGATATTTGACGTTATTGCTGAAAAGGGCGAACTTTGGTTGGCGAAGAACCAAGATGACCCAACTGATCAAGTTGGCTGGATTTGGTCTAAACATTTTGCCAAATTGGCCGACTCATAGGTCCTCTAACAAGACGGATCACCATTCACCACCATGTTTGCGACTCCTGCAGTCATCCAATGCCTACAGACCAATGATCAAGCGGATAGATGGATTTCTATTCATGTATAGACGAATACTTTGTTCCTGTTTAGCCCCTTCATGAAACGGCCTGGCGTTGATTTATTTTAATGATCTTACACTTCATCCACATACAGATTCCCGGTTTTTATACATCAGGATCGATACCCGTGGCTGCAAGGATAAGGCTTACGCATGCTTTGTCGCTACTGTGGTTATCAGTTCTGCCACATTCACCTCCTTCTTGTACCCGCCTGATATACACACACAGAAGGTTGATTTTTACTTTTGCCCGACTGCATTTTCGCAGATTGCCCAGCAGGAAGGTTTATTGGGGGAGGGGTTTGTGATTTTATTTACTTTCTCGGAAGCACGGTCACACTAAGAAGGATATTGGGAGCTGCGGCGTTTGATGAGTATACCAAAAGCAGGAATTGGGAGACAGCACATCAGTCCAGGACGTGCCATGTATTTCGTACAAGCGAGCGTGGGATTTGCAACCAAGGGGGGGGGTTGTTATTGATTGGCGAGCAAAGGGGAAGGTGGCAGGAGCTGCATATACAACGCAAATAAACCAAATGATACCAATAACAAGATTTGCACGAAGCCATATGAACGATTAAGATTAGTCCGCAGCGTCGTAACGAGAGAGTGAGTAGCTAAGATGCGGGCGTTTGGATGCCATGGATTGAGGTTTGGTGGGGCGGCTCCCATTGTGGACCACCCGCCGGACCACAAGTTCCGGGAGCTAAGACTGGATCATGGCCCATTATCTGTCTAATCTGGTTAGACGTTCCAGGCCGACGTCGTCCCCTGCGCGTGTGTTTGTGATTCCGTAGTTGCAGCAGTTGCACAGCTGGGAGGTCTGGGGCTGGCTACTGCTGTTTTGTGTTTGATGTCAAACCTTGCTGTTGTGTTGTTGGCTTTTTCTGTTCTCTCATTCTTTCGTGTTTCCCCCCCGTTGATCCGGTATCAACCACAGCTTTGACGCCACTGTGTAACCAGCGCAGCGGCGTTTGTCGTATTTTACTGCGAAGAAATTTGTGGCTGATTATCCCCCCCAACCTGTCCCATCAGCCGTTCAACACAACGTAAGCAACTACATGACCGCAGCGGAACCAACCCGGAGTGCCAGATCACTCGTTCAGCCCATCGAGCGACATCGAGATTACAAGGCAGGCGCACCGACTCATCAATTGACTCTGGATGCTACGGCGTACACGGAGTACACGGTCTGGTTAAAGCCCATGCCGCGAGCAACCGCAGCTGCGCAACATGGCGAGTTTGGTTGGCCAGCCCTCCATTAGGGGGGCCTCGGAACCAATGCGCATGATCTTGTTGAACTTTTGCACCATAGGTATAACGTAGGTCCCCGATGCCGTGTGTAGACTGACCATGTCTCCCCTCCATGCGTCGTGCTTCAGCGTTAACACGATAGATGCCAGCTTCACATGGGGTATAGAAATGACCTGTAAGTTGGCAGCCCATCTCTACCAGCACGGCTCCGCCAAGCTGACAATGAATCGTCAAGACTGCACGCCATACCTGCTCAATCTGGGTCTCACAAAATCCAACACATCCCTAATCTGGATCGCCGGTCCGCTGTCGGGACTCCTGGTCCAGCCCATCATTGGGGTCATCTCCGACGAGAATACATCAAAATGGGGGCGAAGGAGGCCCTTCATGGTCATTGGAGCCGTGAATGTGGCTGCTTGTCTACTCGTATTGGGTTTCACCAAGGAGATTGTTGAGTTTTTTATGCGAGATGAGATGATGGCGAAGGGACCGACGATTGCGTTGGCTGTTATGTCAATCTATGCACTGGATTTTGCTATTAATGCCGGCAAGTTGTCTCCATGTGCTTCCTTTACAAACGCAAACAATGCTGACGAGATTGTTTTAGTCATGTCATGTTCGAGGAGTCTAATAGTCGATTGTTTGCCGCTGGAAAAGCAACAATCAGGGGCAGCGTGGGGTAATGTTGTCCCAAACCTTGATGATGCAGGTATCGCCAGCTAATTAATTACTTGGGTGGTCATATTATAGCAAGCAGAATGAATGCAGTAGGCCACATCATCGGCTACGGCTCAGGCGCCATCAATCTCCCGCAGATCCTTGGTCCAACCCTGGGAAATACCCAATTCCAGCAACTCGCCGTCATTGCTGCCTCCGCCATCCTGATCACAACAGGCATTACCTGCTGGGCGGTCCGCGAGAACGTCCTCGTGCCAGCCAAAAAATCCAAACCAAGAAGCAGCTTCGACGTCCTCCGCCAAATCTATTCCACCATACGACATCTCCCACCCCGAATCAGAGCCATCTGCTGGGCACAATTCTGGTCCTGGATCGGCTGGTTCCCGTTCCTGTTCTATAGCACCACGTGGGTGGGCGAGACGTATTTCCGGTACGACGTGCCCGCGGATGCGAAGCTGTCCAAGGACACGCTTGGACAGATGGGCCGCATCGGCAGCACATCTCTGGTGTTTTACTCCACAATTACGTGTTTGGGGGCATTTGTGCTGCCGCTTTTTGTGAAGTCCCCCGACGAGGGGAACTATACTGCAAGGCCGCCGCCGGCAGTGGCGGGAGTATTAAAGAAGTTCCGGGAGCTGAAGCCAGACTTGCTGTCTATGTGGATATTTGGACATCTCATGTTCGCGGGGGCCATGTTTATGGCGCCCTTTGCGACCAGTTTTCGGTTCGCCACGATCCTCGTCTGCCTGTGCGGAGTGTACGTTCCCTCTCCTCGTTAAACCTATCCCATCTTCCCCCCAATTCATCAAGCATGACATATTCCCTCCCTTGACTAACGTCGGAATCATCGTCATCAGACCGTGGACAATCGCCATGTGGGCTCCCACGGCCCTCCTCGGCATCGAAGTGAACACACTCAGCAGCCACAGCCACAACTACAGACGCCTCTCCAATGACGGGGACATAGAACTCCCCAATATGGCGGGAACCTCTGGCCTCCTTGAGGATGCCCCTGAATCCTCGTCCGGCGAACTATCCGGGATTTACTTTGGTATTCTGAATATATATACAACTATTCCGCAGTTTCTAGGCACGTTGATAGCAGCGGTTGTCTTTGCGGTGCTAGAGCCGGGTAAGAGCCGTGAGTTGGCTGGCGAGGAGGGGGCGCCGAGAACGGACGGGCCGAATGCAATTGCCATTTGTTTATTTATTGGGGCGGGCTGTGCAGTTGTAGCAAGCATTGCGACGAGAAAGTTGAGGAACTTGTAGGTTGTTGGCGATGAGAATAGTATGCATACGATATAGAGCGCAAATACGAACTACGGAGTAGTTACTAGAAATTGATTGATTGATTGATTGCTATGGCTAGTTTAGAGAATGCAGTGGAAAAGGGACAAAACAAGTCCCGGGTATGGAGTAAGACGCACAGAAATACTACACAATAGCCATGCATGAAGTTATACGACGACCATGTTGCTTCTGATCTGTCTATTCATTCCTCATCAATAGGTATGTAGCTGCCTTCTCATGGATATCACACTCGCCTGCGCTTTTCATCAACCATCCGCGCATAACACGTACACGCCGCTCCCAGCTCCCAGACACATCGTCATCCTCATATATCCTTGTCCTTCTCACTCTCCGACACTTTCTCCCACTCATCCTCGGTACTCATACTGGACTGCGACATGGACGCCGTCAACGTCTTCTTCAAGTTGTTGTCGGCATCGGCGGTATTTCCTGCCACCACAGCCCTCGGCTTCGGCTTCGGCTTCAGCTTCAGCTTCTTGGTGGCTTCTCTAGCCGTCGTTTCGACCTCTGTATCACTGTCGTCCGCCGCCGCCGCCGCAGTGGCAGCAGCAGCAGCAGGCGCCGTATCCTTCCTTCTCCCCCACTTCTTCATCTTTTGCTCCTGCTCCTCCGATTGCGCCTGCACCTCCTGCTGCGCGATGGCGAGCTCTCGCGCAAACCAGTTGATCGCCGACCAGAGGCCGGCGCACAGAATGGAGAGTATCACGAAATGTATGCTTGATGTAGCGACGAGGAGCGCAAGCAGAACGACTTGGAGGGACGCGAAGGATATGTTTGTGGCTTTGAGGATGGTGGGCGTAGGGCCCGGGGTGAAGATGGAATCCCAGAGGTCAGAGATGAATGATGCCATGATGGTGGCGGGTTGTGCTGTTCGCTGGTCGCCGGTCGCGGTTCGACAGGCGGCGTGGGAAAATGAACGGCAGTGCGTTTTCGATTGTCTCAAGTTAGTCGAAATGGGTATCGTTGGAACGAGATGGCCTGTTGCGGTTGGTGGTCGCTTTCAGAGAGGGTTTTCGTGCTGCAGGAGCGGCTGACGAATTGTTGCCCGAGTCGTGGTGGAACTGGGTAGTGTGTTTGCTTGTTACGTCTCGTGACGGAGGTGACGTCGTTTGAGGAAGCTCTAAATGGGAGGAGAATGGGCTTGCAATGAATTTGGTCGGTGAAAAGCACCATTTATTAGTCTAGCAGTAAATTTCCAAATTTGCAGCGTTGGAGAAGAAGACAGCATGTGCTTGTAATGTCCAACGAACACGTAGCTTGCCTGTTCCGCCACATGGCGCCATTGCTGCCTGACGCGGAGTATCGTGAGGTGGCATGGCCTCATTCTGCTAATTGCATGCCCTGAATTCGACAACATGGTCAAAATTCAACAGACACCACATGCTGGGGTAGTATGCGAACCCAATATCTATAACTGGCAAATACATAGTTTCTATTGCATGGTGTCGTGAACCAACACTTTGGGACCCCGGAGTATTTGGTGCATGAACCTGCCGCACATTCCGCAGGGTAGGCCAAGAACCAGATGTTCACTAGTTGCGCCAAACTCTTCAAACGTCGCAACGGCCAAGATAGAACCCAGCTAGCCATCGGGAATCAGAGCAAAGGGTTTTTCTTTCCCACCGTACCCCCACAGTCCGAAGTTGACTGCACGGACGGATCTCTCTGGCTCGTTCGGAAAGGGCTTATACCCTTTTCGCCCCATCGGTTCCAAATCTCGTCATGTTGAGTCTCACTCCCCGTAAAGGAATCGTCTCGATGTAGCTGACGCCGAGCTTCTCACGGGACACAAATC
The DNA here is from genome assembly GCA_032433595.1 of Conoideocrella luteorostrata. Taxonomy (NCBI): domain Eukaryota; kingdom Fungi; phylum Ascomycota; class Sordariomycetes; order Hypocreales; family Clavicipitaceae; genus Conoideocrella; species Conoideocrella luteorostrata. The sequence goes on from JASWJB010000530.1 coordinate 13,239, forward strand.
AAACACCCTGCAAGGTTGTTAGGCCGATCTAGCCATTGAAACCTGCCTGTGTCTTACAATGGAGTCAGAATTGGCTCGGCGGCTCGCTTCGTGTGTACCGGGGTATCGGTTGATACCAGCTTTCAGTTCGGCTTTCCTTGGAATAAGTATCGAGGACAGATGAAGCCTGGGCAACTTGCTGTATGGTGCTTAATCGTACGGCCCGTTGTCCCCACTGCCTGCCGTTAGACCTGTCAGATTCTCGTGTTAACTCGAGAAGCGTTTGGAATCTGCTGCCGTCACATGGGTTTTCTATCATGGACGTTTTGTCACTGGTTGATTAGGATGATTCATAACTCACCAGACGCAGAATATCGGGCACTTGATGCCTCCTCATACTCCTACACGGTGATGTCATCTCCGCAGCTCTCGGCCGTGGTCTGCCCTAGTATACGCCCTCATCGTTCGGCAGCCCTCCGGTGAAGTGCTGGCGGGCAGATGCTCTGCCATGTCATAACCGTAATTAGTCCACTATTCATGTTGTATATTAAGCCCCCTTGTGCCTGTTTGGTGTCACGCCCTGCGTACCGGGTCTTGACTAAGACGCCATTGATTCCTTGAGAATAAGGATCGACAACCCCCCCTTTTCCCCCATTCCCCTCCTCTCGTTCCGTTTCCCTCTCCAATTCCTAGCTGGAAAATTGAAATATGCATTCGTATACCAGATAGGGGGTTATCTTGGCTGAGTGGGATGTCTACCATGTGTGACACAACATCGAAAGCAGAACGTGGACTGTGATTGATCACTTCAGTGTGAGTCTTGTTCCATCGAGGATATGAAGCTGGCATCCCCGTCAGTAGGACAGTGTCACCCACAATATTGGTGGTACACTAAATATTTTCTAATCTTCACTCCACCTGTAGCCCCGATGTAGTAATTACACCTTGGCCATTACTAAATCATCTGATATTATCGAGTTTGCCTCAAGCAGCTGCGGGGTGTACCTAGGCTGACTGACACACACGGATGCATTACCCGCTTCGATGTCTGTTAATCGGGAATACTTAATGTATGTAGCATGATGTACCGCTAACTCTTGGTCAGACATATAGCAAGTGCAGTATAAACTCCGTGAACTGGTTCGTTATCCGAGAGGTTGTCGGAATCGGTCCGAGCTACCATGCCCAAAATCCGAATATCCTTGCTCGCACAGTCTGCCTTCCTCTTTTCATCATGTACATTCTAGGTTTAAGCGAGCACCAATCAACTTAAAGGCGTTAATAGAAATTTTTTTTGATGCTTCATATATTGCATGTGTTGGAGTAAAAAGGTGGGTGGCACTAAAGTGAGTGTGGAGGAAAGCCATTGTCATTTTAAACGGATGCTGTAGATTGTAAAGCCAGCCAATGTTTTCCCATAGCTATCTACACGTAAAGTTGTTGGCTTCATTGATGACCAAACAGCTGGGTGATAGATAGATTGGCCAGCCGCCCGCGGGGGGGGGGGGGGGAGGGTGAACAGTCTTGTGAATGCCACGAGATGAGCCGAGGAGGGGCCATGCGTTTTTATTGTACGGGCTCTTTGAAAGTTTAAATTCGAAATTTCTTTCTACTGAGTAAAGGTCAACGAAGAATCGCTGGCTGCCAAAATCGAGGTTTCTTATAATAACACCAAGGTAGCGAGCGTAATACTTATCATTTCGACCTAATGTACATCCTGTCGCCTGAGTTATGTGTATCCCGAATGTCGATCAGGGATTGCTGAGATATTCATCATCTAGGGCCATCGAACGTCATTTTAGGAACTCGGAGGGTTATTTAGAACGGGACTTGACTTACCCCCTAGTCGGAACCTGCCAAGTCATTGCAGATATTTTTCGGTCACACTCGTCCGTAAGATACCATGTGATTTTTAGCTGTTATTATTGTAAAGATAGCAATTTAGGAGTTCAGTCATTTCCGGTTTCACTTCGGCAACTATCATGAGACGTTGCTGGCCTGTTGCGATAATTTAACGATGGAGATTAGTTTACACACTGGCTTTTCGTATCGTAAATATGTGGAATTCGACAATTGTTGCTGGTGCCTATCAATATTGGAATTAATTTCTGATGTTGGTAGGCTTCAATCATATGCGTTAAATTAGACGAGGTATACTGACAACAGTTTTCTTGATCTACTTTGCCACTATCAGTGCTTGTGCTTAATTATAGTTGACGGTAGCGAATCCTCCTTTTATAACCCCACCCCCAAGAATCATGTCTACAAACAATAGCAGACACTTGTTCTCTCCGGTCACGAGACATTGAAATCCAGAATTGGGGATATTGATTGAGAAACAGAGAGAACTGCGACTTTAGTGAGAAGGAGTAATGTAGTAATATGAGATTGTAATCTCCGCAAGGTTATTGTAGTCTTGGAGCAATCTCGTGATAGTTCATAGAAGCAGCTCTTTCGACACGTTATCACAGCTTTGACGTATCCCCCGAGCGAATAGAGGATCTTAGAAGAATATCTGGGTGGTGTATATTGGCCGCTAATGTTGTGACGTTCCAATTTGTGGCTTGAGACACGGATACACAGAGCACAGATTCAGGCTCATCAATGGTCCTGGAGATTGGATTTTCCAGCAACAGGCACACCAACCTTCGGACTCGCCGCAGTAGATACTCTTGCCAACGTGAGTCGTGTTTTCGGCCAGGATGTGAAAGCCCATCCTGCATCTCTGGATGGCCAGAAGCTTTTTTCCCAAAATAACTACTCAGTCGGGGAACTTCACCTTTGCGTATGGGACGCCGACAACGGCTCTCCAAGCCGAGCACATGTGCTGAACAACCCACTCTTTACATCAATATGCCGATAGCTGTGATAGAAGTATCTACCAGCACCATATAACTTGATCGTATGAGAGTTAAAAGTGTAGGACATTAAGTGTTTGCGTGAAGATTACGTGATGCTAGCGGAGCCCGACCAGCTCTTTTATGACTGGCAGCAGTGTCAAATTGCTCAAGCTCATTTCCTCCCCAGGTCAGAAGTACCCAGAAAGATAGCTGTTTGTTTCCACGTGTCGAGAGTATATTTAATTCAGGAAGTGTGAGTCAGCTTCTATGTGCCGTCAAGCGATTCGGGGCGAGTCATAGGCCCAATATCCTGAGAGTACCTACATAATTTAGATAATTACTTGAGTTTGAGTAACTAGCAAGACATACCGATAACAATGGTCTAGTCTGTCGGTAGACCCTGAATCTAGAGCCCTGAGGCTAAAGATGGCCATGAACGGACCGAGCCCAAAAAAGCCGAAATTCGGCCAACTTGGGGAGCTCCGCGGCAGAATCCCTCGATCCACCAGGTGGCTTGACTAGAGATGTCTTAAATAATTTTAGTAAAATAAATATGACCTGAAACGCCGTACCCATCAAGTGAGACTAGTCAAATAGGCAGCGACGTCTTGCAGTTGAACCCGGTGCAATCTGTTGGGTGAACCAAGGCCTTGGCCGCATGGAAGAAACGCCCATTCGTCTTGTCACAGCGGGACTACGGCGTGCTAAGATGATGATCATTGCTTCATAAAATCCAAAACGGAGGAAGACGAGAGGAATTAGACACGAACTTCATCGCCAATGCCGAATACCCTAGCTACTACCTGCCTTGCTAGTGATCCTGGTACCGCAAGACTGGAAGCACTTGCCATTCCCGAACAGTACAATACGCCGTGACAAGTACAGCTTGGTGAAGTCCTAAGCGATATTTGGCTGAAGTAAAGTGCGGCGGGCAAACCTGTCTCCTCACAGCCTGCCATGTGAATGAAACCAGAAAATCCAAAGAAAGCCGTATGAAATAGTACCCGTAAGCAAAGTACCTCGTAGTCGCTTGGACTATGCCCGGCCTGGGGGCCAGATCCGCATCTGCATGGGCTCTACAAGGTTTGGATAACAGGCGTTGCTCCAGGGCAGCCCATGTACTCCGTGATCTCAGGCATCTTGTATGGGTAGGATAGGTTCAGGCAGGGCGCAATGGATCGTCCTCCAAGCTTGTGGTTTTTTGGGGGGGGTTAGTGTCGTTGGCGGAAGTAGGTGTGGCCTGTTGTTGCTGTTGTTCTGTGGGGTGTTTGAAGCAACCTTTACTCAGCGAGAGCCGGTCGGCTGCAAAATACTTGTGCGGCCCACACTAATGACCTTTTGTTGTCCTCGACACCAAAATAGCGATGTGGCTAGGTACTATGCCGCCTTGTTTGCTATTGGGCCATTTAGGCGCCATCCCGCCCACAGCTGGTTAGTTTAAGAGGCCTAGCCTTCGTTGGCCGTGATTTCGAGCCGGTGTCCGCACTAGACATTGTGCTGTGCGTGTCGGTTCGGGAAGACATTATGGATGTGCGTTGTGAACTCTCTGAGATCAACTTGGGCGGATGGAAGAAGGAGCAGGCGGGCTATGAAATGGGCAGAGAACGTCGCCTTGCCGAAGTCGATGTTCAGAATGTTCAGAATGTCCGGAAATTCAATCAAGTATTTGGGTCATTTCGAACTCGTGCAGAAAGAATGGGATGAAGACAGAGCACAGCTCGTGATTTCGCAGCCGGATTCAAGGCAGAGGAGAGCGGGAAGGCTGCGTTATCGCTCCTTCCTGTAGAATTAGACGCCAAGCTGTCGTCGCGGAGTGGCAACTGATGGTACTTGTGGCAGTTGTCAACCCAGACAGACCGGTCCAACCGACCACCCACGTTAAGCATGGACAAGGTTGCAAGTGATCTCAGGCTCTCGATCGGAGGCGCACGCTCCAAGGGTATCTTTGCTTTACTAAACAATCCTGACAGCATTTGAGAACTAGTCAATGAATGCAAAAAGTGCAGTGCTTACCCACTCAACCCTTAGCAAACTACTCTGATTCTGATTCTGTCTCTAGAAGCTTTTCTGTTGCTGTGCAGCTGACTACTGGTTATCCTCACGGCTTTCGGAGCCGCTGTGACAATTACTAATTCGCCTGCTCCGAGCCTATAGCTTGCAAGATCTTGGCGAGATGTTTAGGAAGTTGGAGTATGTCGAGCAGCAGCAAATTATGGGAAGCGGAACGGTCTATGAAACACAAAAGTCGGTTAGCCTTCTCATTATCCAATACCGACTCGGGCAACTTAACTAATACTGATATCGGCTGCTGCATACTTGGCACTGCATAGTTTCTTGTGGCGAGGTTGCCACGCTGATACAGAGCTGACACTTGTAGGTCGACCAACAACAACCTGCAGCTGCATGATGAACTCACAGTTTACCCGTAAGCCGGAAATACTTGCTCATTGGCGTCATAGGCTTGCTCGACCTACTCATCACTGGCTCGCCTGTGCTGGTAATCCGTTGACATATGTCCTACTTATGGTTAGGTCCTACCGACTTATGATGGAGCTGCTGTCTGGCTATTTCTATGCGAGGTCACTATACGTCATTGTTCTCGTTTTACTATTCGATCTTGTCTTTGAGTTCAAGCATTTTAGGAAAGATTTAAACAGCAGGGGAATTAAGAAACGAGGGGGTTCGCCGTCCTTCCAGAGCATGAAACTCTACCGAGGGATCATGACTCGTCCTGACGGCGACTTCCAAAACAATAACCCACAAACTGGAGTGGATAATGTGCAGCAGCCACGTGAGATTCTGCAAATAACATACCTTAGCCCATTCAAGGTCAATCCAAGGCTTGAGGATCCAGGCTGTCTCCTCTCCGTTGTACAATCGGCGAAGTTTCCTAAGCTCGACCAAATTCCGCCCAAGGTTGGCATGGTTTGGGCCACCAGCCAGTAAGAGTCGGGGGTATTTTTGAGGCGACTGCAAGCCAAGCTGACTGATTCTCAGTGGCGGCCCGGAACGCAAAACGATATCAATGCAGGACTGGCTGCAAAAGACCAGCCTTGTTCTCACGATTCTGGTTTCGGCACCCC